>JAMKPZ010002237.1:0-40810 GCA_024699675.1 Amphibolis antarctica
ATCTTCCATGTAACCATCAACAAGCAAATTTTGAAAATAGTCAAATGCGAGTGACAAAAGTCAAGGAAGGTTAGGCAAAGGTTAAACAAGATACACAAAAATGAAAGAATACATTGTAATAAAATTTTCTCAACTGTAAAAACTTTCTTAACCTAACAATTAAAAAATGACAAAAGAAAATACATACATATAGTAATAAAAAAATTTAAACTTTTTTCATATTTTCCAAGATCTACGAAGGGCTGGATTTTTCTTAAAATTTTCTTTTTCAAAATTTCCACGGACCACCATTTTCGTTCATCAATAGAGGTACGCAAGTAACAACAATAATTTAATATTTTTAGGGTGAAATAATAATATTCATTATCACAGATTGTAAATAGAAACCTGAAACCGGCAACAGGCATGTAAGTAATATTTTTGAGTTGTGATGTGCATATCAATGAATATGAACATTATGAAGGTATACAAGTAATGTAAATATGTGATAGTCTTTCTGAGAGTATCCAAGCAAATGGGCTTTTAGTATTATTTTGGACCTTTTGCTTGTATATTCTTCAAAAACTTATATCTCGTATATCCTTCCCTTCATATTATTATATTTTCTTGTATATATATTTACAAAAGAAAAATATAATCTTCTATCTCCCTTTAGTTAACTAGCATTACCCAATAAGTGATTTACACACAAGAGGCGAAAATAATAAACCATTCAGACAGAGAGGCAACGACCATCACAAGATCAAACACTTCTGGATCTCGAACGGTCCACTAAATAGTAAGTTAAACTTGGAAAATGTGGAGAGGAGCACATGGAAGACGCTTAAGAAAGCGTTGGTGCAGCACAAACACCTCCAACAATCACATGCAAGTATAAGGCCTCACAACCATTTTTGTGGGGATTAAAGAAAAACCAAGAATCTAACAAGAGGAAATCCCTTCAGAGAGTAGAGGCTGCACGACCATAGTAAGGTGGTAAGAGAGAAAAACATTGAAACAACGAATTAAAACTGTGTAATGAATTGAATGAATCATCAATGGTGCCTATTGGAACTTGTCTTTACAAATTAAAACTGATATAAAACGAGAAGAACAATGTATTTTTAGCTTAATTGACAAACCTTGGACACTTCAAAGCAGGAATTTGATATTCAGGATGAAATCATGGTTTTCCAGAGACGCCAAAAATTCTCATTCAACTTATTACAGATGGGTTTTCTTGTTCCGAACAATCCACAGGACTGCAATAAGAAATCAAAGATGCAATTGATGCAGGATTAAAAACGGGAGTCTTAAACGTATCAAATTTTCATGCATACCAAAATCCTTGAATCTTGACCGTTAATTGAAATACAAGAATGTTAAGATTTATACTTCAAAATAAACATTTATAAGTAAGAAAATTTTAGTTATTTCTTTTTGAGAATGGTCATAGTTACCATAGAGTATAGAATTTCTCTAAAAAAATGTCTCAGGGTAAAAATGATAGACATGATTGTAAACCCTACTCAATTAAAATTTGAAATGCTGACAGTATTGATCAATTCTCGATCAATCATGAGAGACACGTTACTACGGAATTTCCAATTCAATAAAATCAGAACTGTACCTTTGATTTTGACAGTTACATGTGTAGGATATATACTAAATGCAACTGTACACATCAATGCAAAGAGATTTTTCCAGAATATATACCCATGACATCCAAATCAAGCCATTGGTGTATGATTCCCATTATCAAGTATCCTTTTGGCCTTTTCAATACATACTCAAGTATCAACCAGTTTCGGTAGAAGAAGAATGGGGAACTTTGACACTTTTCTACTATAGAGACATGTTATGTAAATCAAAAGAACAAACATGGCCATATATGTTCCCATATCAAGATTGAAATAAAATCATTTGCAGACATGATTGCTTTCATTACCATAGACAATCTCGTATAGGCACATGAAAGTAGCTTTAGGATAACAAACAAGGGTATCTTGCATGGTTATAAAATGAAAATTAACAAAACAACGAAAAGGATCAGGTTGCTTTTTCATTTATTATGAAAAGTCAGATGCACTACATCGACGAATATCAAGGATAAAAGCTTTAAAAAAAAGCAAAGAATAATATAAAATACAGCATTTAGAAATTTCCATTGCCTTTTTCAAAAAGAGCCAGAGTTCCATTTCAAAATTTGAAAACATCTATTATTATGAATATGCTAAGGTCTAGCAAGAGCTAACAACAAATATTAGCCACTTGACCAAGGGTAACTCCCCACAATAAAATGTTGTCACGTTTGCAAAATGTTCTATGACTCTATTTCAAGCATTCATCTAAGGTTTTTTATTGAAAATGATATATGTACATGAAAGGATGAAATCAAAATAACAAAGAAATTGGCTTACAACTGATGTAGGAACGACATGCATTGTAGAGTATATATCAGGTTAAGAGAAATAAACTTTAACTTAAATATAATAATGAATAACCATCAATCAATCACACATGCTTTGAAGATAATGCTGCATATAACCTGCATTTTGAAAAAAAGAGGGGGACCTTTAACAAAGAACCTATGTACCATATGTACCTGTCAGTATATTTGAAATGACACTGGAGCATTTTTAACTAACCTATAAAAATCCTCCAGGAAAATAACATATATGACCAAGAACTTCCATCAGTCTTCATTGGTGGGCATCTCCAGCTTCTAAAGAAAGGCATATGTTGAGATCACACGGCACTATTGTTCCTACCGAGATCACAAGAAAAAAAGAAAACATACCTTTCGGAAGCACATCTAGCTACTGTGCAAGTTGGAAGTTTTAATAGTGGTTTGTAAGGAATCAGCCGTTGATCTCTGAATTGTTCTCTTCTTAGAGTTGAATTGCATACCTGAGAAAGTCTGAAGTGCTGGTTTTTTATTAGAAATGGCAGGCAAGGTACGCCAGAGCCAAGAATCAGAAGGTGATTTAGGAAGGGGAGGAGGAAGATGAGGTTGAAGAATATTGTTATCCTTTACTCGATCTTTCAAATTTGTTGTCTCTGAACTGTCAACACTAACTTCCTCTCTAGACTGCTCACTGGATGAGCTCTTCCCCCCAGCTCTAAATCCATCTGCAAGAACTGTTACACCAATCTCAGAGATATCATCTTGCAATTTGTTAGCTTCACAAGCTTCTAAGACCAGCTTAACTTCTGTTGTCCCACTTTCGGCAGCTAAATCTGAATCCTTCTCTGCAGGAATCAAGACCTTTGAATCCACAGAGTTAGAACTTGATTTGGGAGCTTCCGGCTTAAGTACAGAATCAATATAGAGAGTTTTTTCCACTGCAGGGCTCCCAGATCCTGAACCAGATTTTCTGCTAAGATGAAGCTTCTTCTCCCCAAACCTATTATTGCCTTTTCTGGAAGTGTCCAAAGACTCCTCATTCTCAAACTTACCAACAGCAGGAAATCCAAGGAATCCTTTCCCCTCACGAAAAGGAGACTGGCCTGGTTCATTCCTGTGGGGAGATACACCGGCACCGTTGGAACGCTGGTAGGGAGACAACTTATCCGGAGATCGAGAACCACCACAAATCCCAAGTGGATGGGACTTCGCTATCAGCTTGCTCACATTCTCTACCTGATTTTTCTGAAAACCATGTCCCAATTTGTGCCTGTGTACTGCCTCCCGGGTCTGAATTCAGACAACAACGTGATTAAATGAAAAACAAATTGTTGAGAAGAGCACTGAGGATTTAACAATGATTTTCGGACAATTGAACAAAATCAATAGACAAATTTCTCTCGAGTCCAAGCGGAGTAAAAAAAATAGACCGTTACCTCATGTTCTGTTTCGGCAGCATATCCTTGAGGTAACGAGCCTTTCATCGCTTGACGAAATCTTTGAGAAGATGGAAGATAAGGACGTCCCTTGGCCTTCACTCCCGGCGCAGAATTCATGACACCGAACGAGCCCTTGAAGCAGAATTTTGGAAACAGAAATCCACATCCTCGCATCGCCAACTGGCGACTACCATAACCGTCGTCATCATCGTCCTCGTCGTTCTCCGGGCGGTCCACATGGTTCAGCGGCGGATGCCACATGACACTTCTTCGTTGCGTCCGGCATGGTAGCGGAGGCCGCCTTCTCTGCCCTTCACTCTCCACCCTTAGCGGAGACGAAGACTCCGCCACCTTCCTCATCCTATGAGACGGTCCCGACTCCGTCGCCATCGCCTGGGCCGCCGGGAGGAACCGGTTCATCATCAAATCCCTAACTTGCGGATTGATCGTGAAGCAGCTCCCGGAAGGCCCGGTGGCCGTCGCCGTCTCCCCCACGCCGGTCATCCCACTTAAGCTGCAGTTCATGAAACCCGACTCCCCCAGTGAAAGAGCTTCCAGTGCATCGGAAAACGCATCCTCCTCCTCCTCCTCCTCCTCCTCCTCCTCCCCATCATCTCCACCACCACGACGATCCTCCACCAACACCGACGACCTCTCCCCGTCTCTATCATTCTCCAACCTCGCCCCGGTACAACTCACGCGTCCCCCCCCATCGCCACTCCTGGAACCAGGCGGGAGCTTCGGTGTAAACTCGGTTCGAACCCCCGCCGCCCCACCGGAGCCCTCCTTCGGCCGACCGGGACTTTGCTCCCACGCGAACGGCACGACTCCGGGATCCCTCACCGGCCCGGACCTCAAATCCGACTTATAAAACGGCAACGACGATCTCACCATCGGCACTGGCTTATCCACCTCCCCGTCCATCTCCCCCTCCTCTTCCGCAGCACGAGCCCTATCCCCTCCTCCCCTGGCGGAGATGGCGGAGTGGAAGCGTCGGACGGAGAGGAGCGGCGCGTTGAGATCGATGATCTTCCTGTCCTCCGTCAGATCGTCCGGCATTGTCTCCTCCGCGTCGAGCTATCCGTAGCGGTGGTTTTCTGCCTTTTTCTTTCGTCTACGCGCTGGGAGTCAGGGGCGATATCGCATTCACACAGCCAGATGACGATCAGTGGAGTGCGAGCGCACCATTGCTTTAACCGAAGGGAAGAAGAAGGACGAAGAAGGAAGGAACCAGCAATTTTCTTATGCCGCCGCGTTCAGTTGCCTTTCTTCGTCTTGCGCGCGAGGAATAAAAAAACTCTCGGTGGAGTCCTATGAATGCAAAGATAAAATTTTATAAGCTTCCGAAATTAAATTAAATTTTTATAAATTACTTATTTATATAATAAAATTATATTAAATTTATTTTTATTAATATTATTTATTCTTCAATTTATAACGAAAATGTAATTTAAACTTACATATTTAAAATTTAACTAATTCAAACTTCATCACTTTAATCGTAAAAATTTCTAATTATATTTATTTCTAATAGATATTCAGATACCTTTATATTAAATTTATTTTCTTTTAATTTAATTTTACTTTAAAAATAAATTCCTATCAATTTATTTTTAACCAATTTTATATATACAAATACATCCAAGATAGTTTAAAATAATCGTTTAAGATAACTTACGGTTTCTTATTTATTTTTTAAAAAGATTAAAGATGATTATCATTAAAAGACTTATTCAAAGTACAGATGAATTAAGATAAACACAATATAGTTTAAAATAATCTGACAAAAAATTATAAAACAAGATTAAACATAATTGCTCTCCAAAAGATCTCAGGGGTATTCGTGTTGTTTAAGAATCTTTAAAAAAAATAGATTTTCAAGTATTTAAGCATTCTAATTGTGAAAAAAATTTAAAATTTTTTTATCACTGTAATTTTTTTGTCGTTTTTTACTTATTAAGTTAAAAAATTCTTATAATTAACGAAAATTTTATCAAAATATACTCCTCTGACTTCGTATATATTACCTAATATTCTTTAATTATCACTAAACTTATGGTTACATGTAAAATATAAAATTATATTTAAAATATTAAAATATAAAATATTTATTCTTTTTTAAAGTAATTTTTTAAAATTTTCATAACATACACAAATTGTCTTGAAAACTTTTCTATTTCCTAACTTTTATTTTCCTTTTCCATTTCTTAAATTTTCATTTGTCAAATTTTTTACGTGTATAAATGGACCTTTAGTTTTCTAAATTGATATTATTTTAATCAACAATATAAGAAATGTGATCAAAGGTAACAAATGTTAAAAAAATCAAGATTAGTAACAGCATCAACAAGATGTGAATCTCTATTAATGAAGTAATCTAACAAACAAACAGTGTGATTAAATACTTTCAAAATAAAGTAATAAAAAGATATATGAAAATTCCCAAAGATTACATTATTCTTATACAGCATATGATGATAAAAAGAAACAAGAATCACATAACACTAGCCTTTGATGGAGAGATTAAGAGCACATTTATATAAGACATTAAGGAGGAGTTTGTATTTTTTTAAATGGTAAAAAATTTAACTTATTATTTTTTACTATTTTATATTATTTTTTATCATTTTCAAAAATGGTGATTTATATAAATTATGTTTAACAGGTAAGAGAAAAGATGCATGGAGAATAGACAGGTAAAGAAAAGAGGGCAGGTTTTTTATTTTTTATTTTTTTTTAATAATTTATATAATATCAGAATGAATTAAACAGAAAATTAAAATAAAAATAAAATATATTATGAATGTACAAAAATGATTTCTTTAAATTTTAAATCGATTCCCTTGGATTACAATAAAGATCCAAATTTAATTGCAATTGAAGTCATTATCGCCGCCAACCTTGAATTCTGTTTAATTTCAGTTTTTCTTTTTCATTTCATAAAATCATTATTAATATTATTATTATTATATAAATTTTAATATATAAATTTTTATCATATAAATTATTATCTAATTTCAACTTCATTTACAAAAATAATTCTAACTTTAACTTTATCAACTTTCGTAACTAAATTTTGTTCTCCAAGTGTGAAAATTCCAGACCACAGTACCAAACCTTTTGTGAACTCAGTGGAAAATTTGGGTGATTATCGTAACGTTAGGCAGTGACTAGCCAGAAGACCGATAAATTTAAAAAATGGTAGATTTTTTAATTAGGTTTGAATTAAAGTTTTTCTACGATAGAATGGTAGTTTTTTTAAAAAAAAATCGGTTATATATTAACCAATTGTGAGACATTTATTTATTGCTCGGGATGCAATTTTAGATTTTAATTTGGGTAAAATTTTAAGAAAAGGAAAAAATTTACAAAATCGTGATTTTGGCGTAGATTTCTTGGTAATAAAAATCACGAGATTTTTCGTTACTTTACGAAATTAATTCATTTAAAATATTTTCGATCTTACCATCGAATTTTATATCGAGGACGGATTGGAGGAAAAGTTTGGAAAATGGGTGAAATCAATTTATTTTTTTCCCGAATTTTGAAAACTCAAAATACAAAATATTAGTTTACGTTTGTTTACAATTTTTTATCTATCTCCAATTTCAACTTTTATAGCTGGAATTAATTAAAATTATTGTTAAACAAGATAATTTGGTAAGAGGTTATTATTATAAAATTAATTTTTTTACAGACTCTTAAACATCAACATCACTATACAAATTCTTGTACACAAATTCTCTTCATAATTTACTATATATTTTCAATCTGTTTATTTCACTACCTTCAACTCTAATTCTCTACTATTATTAGAACTAAAATAATTTGTTATAAAATAAACATTAATTAAAATTAAAATTATATTTATTTAAAATTTTCATAAATTAACTCTTATACTATCAGTTATCTGTATTACGTGGTATAGTATTCTTTATCAATACTATTCATTAATTTCAATAACTTATAATAATAGAAGTTAAAGTTCAATAAATAAACAAGGATTACGTCAAATCTGTGATGCCAACAGTATTTAAAGTAAGCCCCCCACTATATATAGATATGGGATATTTGTAAAAAAAACTATAATCAAAAGTAAGATTTTCGCGTCTCTTCAAAGACTTCTGATAAAATTAAAACGATATAGAGAGATTAGAATGACCCTGCGCAAGGATGACACACGTAAATCAAGAAATGATCCAAAAAATTTTAAAAAAAAGTAAGATTTTCGCTAAAATCACGGAAAGATAATTTTTTTAAGTTAAAAGATAAATATATTAAAAATCATCAGTTAAGAAATGAAATTACGGCTGGGACGAAGGGCGCTGACATAGAAGAAAAAATGATGAAAAAAATTACATAAAACGGTAAAAAAAAGAAGAGATGATTTTATAAATGGGTTAATTTATTTTATTTTATTCTTAAAAAAATTTATCCTCGTCCCTTTGTTGCCATTTACATATTTAATGCATCTAACGATCCGTACATTCCTCCCTTCCTCAACTGCCGAGTACCAACGACATGGTACCAAGTTAAAAGAATTGAAAATTCTGTACTTACACTTTTCTTGGCGTAAAAATTTTGTGATATCTAAAATATTTATAATATTAAAATATTAATACAAACAATAAACAACTTATCAAATATTAATTACATTACATAAAAAATTAGAAGAACAAATTTAGAATTTTATAAATAATGTTATAGTACTACTTTGACAAACAAATATCTTTCTTGACTTTTAACTCTTCGTTACAAAAGAAGTTGTTCTTTTAATGTAAGGTTTTGTTTGGTGAATAATTGTTCATTATGTGTCGTAGCAATCTACGGTAATATTTATCAAATAATTTTAATATTTTATACTAAAAATCATAAAAAATACTTACATTATGAATCTTTTTAAAAAAAAAATGTAAATATCATCTAACCTAATTTTACCACTACAGCAAATACACCATAAAACTATAATAGTATTCTAACTTAAAGTTAACTTCTAAAATCTGTTTCTACACTCTATAAAGTCAAGAAACAAAAAGTTTAGACGAAAATAAAAATGGAAACAAAAAGTTTGAAAAGGAGGTGTTTTATATACGTTGGAAAGTCAAAAAAAATTCAAAAATTGATTTTTTTTAGAATTATAGAAATTAAATATTACTTGAAATTAATGTACAACACATTAAAAAATATCAAATTGAGTATACGTTCTTCTAAAACACAAAGGACTAATATGTGTCTATCCAAAATAATAATAATATCGAACTTGAACAAAGTCATTACATACTTCATTTAAAATATCAACAATGCCTCTAACATAGTTTCAATCCTATTCACTTTGACTTGCAATCTTTATGTAATTCTTGTATATAAGTCGTCATATTTTGATGTGATTATCAACATTTTTCAAGTAATATTAACTCTTATTTTCTCATTACATCTTTTAATAACTTTATTTCATGTTTCACATTTTACTTTTCCATCGTTAATTGTACCAGCTCTTTCATTGAACAATATCTTGCTAAGAATATCTAATATCAACTCTTTTGCATTTCAACTTATATAATTCTTTCCTCCAACATTTTGATTATCTGAACTAAAAATTTATTACGACCATTCATGTATTAAGACAATAACAAACAACGCAACAATTTAAACAACTGATATCAACAGTTCATCAAAAAAAAAGTCGTTGAGGCCAAATCATATTTAATTGCAAAATATTATGATTATAGTCGAATAATTTTATCTTATTGTTATATCCGGTGCATTCAAACAGTAAAATTTGTAAAATCAGTAACCGAAAAACAGCAATGGTATTCAACGACTTCTTTGGTGTTTCAATTTTTCACAGGCAATGAAAACAATCAAAAAATTTAACAAATGCAACCAAAAAAATCAAAAGGTCGAAGAAGCGACAGAAGAGATAACTAAAAGATTGGTGATGCAAATGGCAAATGAACAAACGATGCTCACCGAAGGACAGTCGCAAGCGCCGGCAAATGATTAGGGCACGCAATGAGATCGATCGATGCGGGCGAGGAAGGAAGACACGAAAGAAACGATGCTCACGGAAGGGGAAAACGACATGACCGACGAAGGGGAGACCTATGCAGGAGATGAGATCAACACGGGCAACAAAGAACAGCCTTAGTGGTGGGGGGCGCATTCGAACGATGGGAAGTGTCATTCAAAAGGAAGGCAGAGCCGCAGAGGCGATAAAAGTGGGAGGGACAGGTGAAAACACTGAAAAGTTAGGATTTTCTACGATTGAAAAATCAAATATTTTGTCTTTAACATTTCTTTTTTTTTCGTAATTATTCTTATTGTCACAACCGCTTGAGGATTTTTTAATATATTTTTTTATAATTTTTTTATCATATTCTTTAATTATATCAATATTTTTTATATTTTAAATAATTATATTTTACATTTAAATTATATTACTACGATAATTCACCGTGATCATGTCTAATGTGAGTTCAACGACTCTTGCTTTTTGGTTGATATACGAAAAATATCGTCTATTCAACATTTACCTTAGAATTATTTACTTTCATTATTTTTAAATTGGTTCTTAGTTTATTTTTCAATTTACATAAATACCTTAAAATTTTAAAAAACTTTCTCGACTTTTCATTTCTTGAAGTACACAAACATTTATTGTATTTGTTGTAGAATTTTTCAACTATATTTACCATGCACCATAATATTAAATAGTAAATCAATCAAACGATGAATAATAAATTGTAAAGTAAAAATTTGTATTAGTACGATAATAAGTAATTGTAATAATTTAAAATTTTTATATAGTATAACAACTTAAAAAAGTATTAATTTCTTTTAAAAATTTTACAATACAAAAAATTATGAAAATTTTATTACAGTAATTTTTTAAAAAAAATCGATTTTCCAATTGGAAAATTAGAAGACCAATTCTTGTGTCAAGGGGCGAACACACGGGGGCATTTTTTTGCCACGTTAAGAGAAATCCAGGAAAAATATAGTATTTATACTTTTTTTTAAAGATATTGATATATTGATAAAGTTGAAATTTCACAAGAACTACTACTGTGACAATACACATATTACAAAAATATAACAACAATCATCCAAACAATTCATAAAGACCATAACTAAGCTCCTACAATTAACAAAAAATAGCAACTTTCAAAAAAAACTTCATGAACCACCAATCACCCGACATCTTCAATTTGATCATACCAGCGACTAATTTGGGGTTCGCTGTGAAAAAAAGATGAGATGAATCAAACAAGCCTTCCCTCCCTTCACCAGCATGTGAAATGGAATGTTTTAACCAAAGATTAAGTGATTCAACAAACCAAGATGCTAAATCAGGACGAATGTTACGAAAAATGAGATTATTTTCACCCAACCATAAATTAAAACAGAAGGACAAAATCATAGAATTCTAATAATAGAATGGTAGCTCGATAACACAGTTAAACAGGGTAAAATGTCGAATGGTTATATTCCAAAATTCTCTAGCTATATAACAAACCATGAATAAATGTAAGGATAATTTAATGGAATATTTGTAAAAAGAATGATAAGTATCACCGAGCCAGCTCCTTGTTAAATTAACTTTAGTTAAAATATTACCGCTCAATAATGACTATTAGAAAATTTTAACTTTCCCAGGAGCTACTATTGATACTTTCAAAAATTTAAGAATTTTTTTCTAAATTTTCGGACGATATAAATGTTTTTTTTTAGATTTTTTTAAATTTTCGTTTGAATTTTTAATTAAATTTTTTTCAAACAATGTTTATTTCTAATGTTACTACGAAGCTAACTTTAACGATCATTGAGAGTTGAGTTGAGAGTAGTAAAATAAGCGGTAGTTTCAACACTACGTAGTAAATTGTATAATAAAAATTTATATATAAAAATAAAAAATTCATATGATAATAATTATATATAAAAAATTATAAAAATTAAAAATAAAACTCAAACGTAAATTACCTTGAAAATGAATGATTTCGATTGCATGTAAGAAAATCACGTGACGACGCCCGGACCACACAAAAACACACCACCCGTCGCGTTTTGGTTTCGTCGATGATCACGATCGTCCAACCGTGTGGTGCCTGGCATGTCACCTAACGTTTTTTTTTGGTCAAATTTGAAATTTCGTATTTCGAATCTTAATTTTTGAAAAATTTAAACTTATAATATCTAAACAAATAGAAAATTCAGTTCTAAATTTTATCTTTGTGTTCCTCACCGTAGAATTTTTCATAATCCTCTTTATTTATGGTTTATCGTGTGTCTACTCACATGTATTTAATGAATAGATAAACATAAATCTATTTTAATATCATGTAAAATATTTCACATCGAAATTAATTGATTATGAATTGAAACATTTAGTAAGATTCAGGCGATCAATACATACTAACTCTCCCATTTGTATTGTAATTTTTAATTGACATGTTCATGGACTATGCATACCAGCACAGTTTGATTTTTTTAGGCACAATACAAATAGTGTATAAATAGTGTTGTGTTTATCATTTCAATCAATGGCCCAAGTACAGTCTATTTGGGTTCATGTTGATCTAGCTAAACATGATTTAATTTTTTAATTTATTAAAAATTAATTTAATATTAATATAATTTATAAATACTAAAAGATGGTTAAATATAAAATTCCAATTCACAACAATATATTACTCATTGATAAACTCAAACAATTAAGCTATATACAATTTAGCAAAAGTATATTAAAAAAATACAATTTTAAAAAATTATAAAATTATTTTAAAAAGATGGTGTATTGACCCACGTACCAATAGCAAGTCGTGTTTTACCGATACGAAAACACTAATATGTGGCCTAAGCATAATCTGTTAAATCATGTTGTATTGATCAATGACATAATTTAACTATGTTGAATCATACCAACCTAATTGAGCACAAGTAAATTAACACCTGTAGTTTTTAATCTCTCTCTTATGTTTGCTTTATATTTTTTACCATTAATTTTTATAACCATTTATTAAAAATATATGGATATATGTGAATTTTCTGGACCCCTCAGGTCTGTTTCTTTTTTTTATAATACATCTGTCCTTATTGATGGACAAAGCCACCTTGTCGCTTTGTTTGTCTGCTTTTCATGGAAAATAAATGGTGGATCATGACCAAAGCTAGTGGTGCCTTTTGATCCCATCAAATTTTTCTTCTTTTGTTAGGGAAGATTCCACAAGTTACATGTATTTTGTGATAGTCTTTTGCTGCAAAACAATTATAAAAAGACCGTGAAAAAATTCATCTCAAAATTAATTAGTAATGATAGAAGAGGTTCATTGTATATTAATCCAAACTTTACTTCTAAACCTATCCATGTGCCAGTTCTCACGGTTCCATTCACTTGTAATTTATTTTAAGAGGGGATTTGCACGTCAGAAATCTTAGAGAAAAAAAATTGAATTTTTTTTTGAATTTTCAGGTATTTGTGCATTTCAAAAAATATGGAAAAATTTTAATTTTTTCTATCACTATAAATATACATTTTTTCTGTTATTTTTTACTTATTAGATTGAAAAAATTCATGCAATTAACAAAATTTTTATCACAACATAATTTTTTAACCTCATGCATTTTATTTAACTATTGTAACTTGTGGTTATAAGAAAAATGTGAAATTATATTTGAAATGTTAAAATATAAAATATTTATAAATTTTTTAAAATTAATTTTCTAAAATTTCTACGATACACTGGTAGTTCTAAACATTTTCCTATTTCCTAATTTTTCATTTTCCTAAATTTCCGTTTCTCAAACTTCTGACGTACATAAACCGACGACCTTAAACTGATGTGTCTTAATTTCTACTTTGATATCATGCAACATGAAATATTAGATATTTTATTTTAAAGTCAATTATTAATAAATAAAGAGATTTGTTATAAAGGAAGGACCTTCAGATGTTTGCAAATCATTCCTTTGCTTTATGTGAACTTTGAAGCCTTGATATGCTTTTTCTGTCAGCTGCAGGAAAAGGGCAGAAATGTTCCTCCTTAGCCTGTAATCGGAGAATATATAAATGAAGGATTATTACGATTCTTTCAGAATAGGAAAGTTATTCCATCGAAAATGATTAGAAGATAAAGTATTTCTGATAAACATATTCATAAAAAAGTTTGAAGCAAGTGGTTTGGAAGTTCAATTTACATATTCAAGCATTATGCATATATAATAATAAACCACACGATGAAAAGGAATAGATCTGAAGTTTATCTCTGAGTAGATTGCTTGTATTCTCCACTACATTTACGTGTTTCTTTAAAAGTCTAAGTTGTAAGTGAAGAAATGGACGTCCTTAAATTTGCACATGCTTTTAAAAAATAGCAAAGTCTTATTTAATAACAAGACAGTTACTATAAAGTCAACTTTCCTCAAATTCTCATGTGATATCATCACTGCACAAATCCCTAGATATAAATTCTTACCACACAACTTATTGTAAAACTCAACTTCGTTTATTTCACTCCTTTAAACTCTAGTTTTTCACAATTTTCAAAGTTAAATACCTTATTACCAAATGAGACCTAAGATCATTTCCTTGATTCATCATGTGCAAACATCATGATTTCAATAGACAACCAAAATCTCAATTTTTTTAAATAAATTAGTATATTTTGTAGGTGTACATCAAATCCCTCCAACAAATCCATATGTAGGCTATGTAGAATATATATCATATGTGCTGCCCCACAAAATAGTTGGCAATCTCACGATTAGGAGAGAAAAGTAGGAAGTTTGTGTTCTGCATGATATCCTGCAAATGCTATATATACTTAAGCCTTGCTGTACCAAGTAAGTTAGCATGTTCACTATCGTTATAATTAACAATCAATTGTAGCTGTTTTAATTGATTAGAAGTAATGACACTTAGTTTTGATCAATATTCAAATTTTGATGAATACAAAAATTATAAAATTATTGTTAATAGTCAACTACAATAATTTTGTTAGTTAAGAAATATGTTCTATGAAGAACGTGTTTTTTGCAGGAGACATTTCTTGTAAAAACACACAGGAGATACTAATTCTATGAACAAAAAGAAGAAAAAAACACACAGGAGACTTCTTGCAAATTAATTTACAAGTGTCGTGTATCAATATAATAAATCAATATTTATGTATACAACGCAGCATTATGGAGAAAAACAATGAGCTCACTCCACCTAACAAACTCTACTTAATTAAGTTAAATATGTAGTTTCATACTCTTCATCATGCTCAAATCCTAAAAGTGTCTACACTTTCTTAATGGTTTGTATCAGATTTTGCCCTGAATTTATTTAGGCCACAGTGAGAACAGAATCAATAAGCCTTTTCCAAACCTTCCTTTTGCATAAGCCCTCTCCAAACCTTATAACAAATGGATTTGAGTTCTTCGCCTGTGGATGTAGGATACAATCAAAACACACAATCTTTCTGCACCAAGGTTTATTCACTCCTTTTCTCCCTATTCACACTTCCTCTCTCTGAATTCTTGGTGATTGTTTCTTATCTTCATATGTTTCAGATTCAATCCTCAATCCTTTAAAATAATAAAAAAACCCTCAATCCTACAACTCTGTACAAGTGATATCGGAGTTTTGTTGTTGGAATGTTTAATTATTGGTATGAAGATGTTATGAACCAAGTTTGAGATGTTAATGACTGGTGGACCTTAAATCTAAGGCTAAAGACAGGAAAAAATTGTTTCACAATTCCTTTTCCCTTGGAACAAGCAAGCTTCCTGGATAAATGTCAATTGACAAAAATCTACATATAAGCATAATTTTGGGGAAATCTACAAGAAAACACATTTCTGAAAAGATATTGAGAACTGATGGATATCGATGGCATATCACACCATATGCATAGGTAATGAGGTGAAATCTCTGTGGATCGTCATTATGTACAACCAGATGTCCCATACACATAATAAAACTGAATGGCATAAGATTTCATTACGCATCCAGCCAATTGAAACTGTGGAAAAATAAGAAGAAGAAAAAGAAATTGGTGGAAGACAGATGTGTTCACTAACAAAAATAATGTCTTTTTATATAGAGACTACAAGATTCATACAAAATAACATTAACCAATGTAAAACTAAACTCACACACCTAATACATCAACTCTAGCAGAAACCACACCTTGTTTACTAAGATATGAAGAAAATCATTTCAACAATAACTAATCTAAAATTCTGAGATACAAACATGTTCAAAATCAGCAGGCATTGTCCAACAAACAAAAGGAGCTTTTATTATTGATGGGAAACAAAATAAAGAACTATTGCTTTTTGAGAGGTTTTATTTTAAATCAATATCAGGATACCATGTAGATAGTTGGACTATTTTGCTTGGAATATAAATGTAGCACCAACCAAAAAAGCAGATAAATCACAGAAAATACCTCTAAAAGCAAGTTTTTCAGGCTTGTTAATGGCGCATCTGAAGAACACTTGCAGCTGCTTCCCGAGAATTCCATGCAACTTCTCCTTTGTCGGATTCGTGTTCCCAATCCTCGCCTTGTCGTACACGAACGACAGCCCTTCCCACCTGTCCTTCCCGCTCTCCCGCCCGAACATCGGATGCGTGCAGAGCACATCGAACTCCAGGGGAAGAGTCTGGAGGAGGAGGTTCTGCGGTAACTCCTTCACGATGTTTGAATGCTCCTCGCTGAGGTCGTGCGGGTCCGATTAGAAGGAGGTGCTGAGAGAAGCGGCGTCGATGGAGTGCCCCTGTTTGAAGGAACCGGCCGACGTTGCCAAAGATGTCGACGGCGGTCTTGCCGACGACACCGTAGGTCCGTAGTCGTAGGGTACGTACTGTTTCAGCTTGAAAAGAGTTTACGTGGAATTAAAATTATATAATAATTTATATGATAAAAATTTATATATAAAATAATAATAATAATGTTAAAATTAACTTTACAATTTTTAAAAAATTGTTCTCGAATGCATAGACGAGGATAAGAAACAATTGCAAAATTACCGTCTACCAGCTTTAATTTACATGTTATCTACTAATATTCTGGTGATTAAAGAATTTAAAATTTTACAAACAGGATAAAATTATTTTAAAATAATAATTTTTAAAAAAAATTAAGTTGATCAAGCAAACGAAATATCTTTACTTTTAAAATTAATTTTTTCGTGGTATTTATGTTGTTAGTTATTTTATGTTTAAATTAAAATTTATTTATATAATCAGTTAACGGTTAACCTATAGTTTAATTTAGCGTATATTGATGAAAATTATTTGTACATCCGAAAATTGGGAGTGTTTTAAAAAAAATTGAAGGAAATTATTTTATCCTTTAATTTTTATATTTTAAATTTTTTAATTAATTTTAATGAAAACTATTGTATTATAATAATAATTATTATTATTAACAAAAATTTATTCTATTCATTATTATTATTATTCATAATAATAATTTTAGCACGAGATTTTGTTTTATCTTTAATATTTTATAGATATTTATTAAAAATATATTGTTCACTTATCACTCATCCTACTTCTAGAATTACTCTCTTTTCGTAACAACATTTTCATTTTTTAATTCACTTCTTTTATTATTTTATTATTATATTTTTCAATTACATTAATATTCTTATATTTTAAATAATTATATTTTACACTTAAATTATATCACTACGTAAATATCAACACAACTTTAAATTCATCCTAATTTCATCAAATACTAACTTACCATCAACCTTCAATTTTTTAATCAAAAAATATCGTTTACTTGATATTCATTTACCACTTTAGAAATAATTTTTTACCCTACGTAGACACATCCTACGTGCGTCAGATATGTATTTTATTTAATATTTTAATATTTTATTTTCCTTATAAATGACATTTATTACTTGTCTGTGATCAATCAAACTTCGGAAGGTTTGAAATAGCAGTTGTCATTTTTACGGAAGGTTTGGACGGGGAAGATTTTAAATCGGATTTTTTAAAAAAATCATTATATCCAGATAATTTTACTATATTGATAAAAATTTTAAACATTAATTTCTTTTCTTTTCTTTTTTTTTGCTCGACTGCCAGGACACGCTCGTTCTTCAGCAAATTGCAGTCACGCTTCTTGACTCCGGTCACGCTTATGCGCCGAAAACCGCGAAGATGCGAGAAACGTCCAGTTCGCGTATCATCTGGACAGGTACTTTTGATTTTGATCATTTCGGTGGTAACGAGATGTTTAAATTCCAATAATTAGTAATAATTAAAGTTAAAAGGTACTTTTATAGATAATATTAAATTTATATAATAAATTATAAGAAAAAAATTTATATAGTAATAATAATACAAGTTTTTTTTTTAGGAATGAAATTTATAACGATTTTTATTGTATGAAATAAATTGTATTTTTTTTCAAACACAGTAAAACCTTTGTTTCATGGATAAAATGTATTTTTTTACCAACGCACGTGCTGTTCATTGAAATTTTACCCGCAACCACATGCGTTCCCTGTACTCATGGAACCGTGTGCCAATTTTTGTATTTTAAATAAAAAATTTTTAATAAGAAAATATTTTTTCTGTGTAACCGAAGATAACTTTTACAAAAGTTAAAATTGAAATTAATTTTGTAAATATAATTAATTTTTTTTAATAATTTAGATAATAAATGTTTTTATATAAAATTTATACAATAATAAAATTTTAAAAATTAAAAAAATTAAAATCAAACGAAATATTTGTATTCGAGTCATGAAATGTGACTATTTCTATTAGTTGAATCATTGCAGTTGAGGAGATATTTACTTTGGTTTCGTTTGTAACGGTCTTTTCATTTTAGTTTTACGTAAAAATTTTATGAATCATTATTATTAAATAAATTTTTATATATTAATTTTTATTTTATAATTTATCATACAACTCAATTATATTTGATAACAGGTATCGTTTATTTATCAAACTTTAATTTTAACTTCAATTCTAATAACTGAGTTAAAATTGAAAGTAATCACGTATACAATGTTAAAGTTTGAAACAAATTATAAGGTAAAAATTTATACAATAATAATAATATATAAAAATTTATATAAAATTTTTAAAAAAATTTGATTTTTAACTTTTTATAATATTTAAAATTAAAACATCACTTACAAAATATATTCTATATTCTCCTGAGATCATCTTTATCGCCTGTGCTTTCACGGCCGTAAAGAGCCGTGTGGATCCCGCACCGAGTTCCTGTCATGGACTCAGGCCCACGTGCATCGGCCTTTCGGTGGCCCAGCCGTGCATGCCATTTCCATTAACTTTTACCATGGACCACTTTTTATTATCTTCCGAAAGGAAAAGGTTAAAAAAAGAAGATTTAATACCAATATATTTAATGAATTTAAATTTAAATTTTACGTGATGATTCATGTAAAATAAAAAGAAAGGGAGAAACATGGAAGTGCTGAACAAGGAAAAGGCTAAGCCTTTTCGTCACATGCCTGTCGGTCTGATCACGGAACCGGAAAACGCCGGCAGATCGAGACCTGACGAATGTGTGCACATGGCTTTGGACAGCTCGCAAAATTCTTCGATCCGAAAACGTCTGCGGTGTGATCCCGATGACATGTGATATTAATCAAAATTAAGGGTGTATTTATTTAAAAGTTAGTATTAAATGAGGTGATATTTATTTTTTAAAAAAAATTATATGATCGTATTTTGGTATAATTTTTTTAATATAAAATGTTACTTTTTTTTGATAAACATTACTATGAAAAATAGATGTATAAAATGAAAAACTCGTAAACAAACGATGCCTAAGTAGGTATTTACGTAAGTGTAAATTGAATTGAAATAAATTTAATTTATATTGACAAAATTTTCGTGACAATGGAATTTAATTCAGATGAATTTCGTCAACATTGTTCAGTAAAATGTGGGAATTGAATTTGTACGTAAGGGAGTTTGTGCATATGGAATTTTTAAAAAATTAATTGATAAAAAAGATATTTTTCATTGGATACGTGCAATTTGAAAATCATGGAAAATCAATTTCTCAACGTTTTGTAAGGTATGTTGAATCCTTCAAAATTTACTATTTGTTTGAGTTTTACGGATAAAATGCATAAAAGACGATGACATTGATGTGAACAAATAAGAAAACGTAAACTTTATTTAAAGATATACATGTATTTTATTTGAATATGTCGTTCTAATATATTTATACTATGAACTTCATTTATATTTTCTATTCGTGTTTTGTGATAAATAAATAATTTTAAAATAACAATTCTTATGTTCACAATTCATGTAGTCATATTGTTTAAAATTATTTAATATTATAAAATAAATATTATAATTAATAATTATCACTTTTAATAACAATTTTCTTGAAATTGTACATTCAATACTTAATTGATAGAAAAGATATTTTTCATTGATCAAAAATTTAACCAAGATTTAAGGGTGTATCCAAAGATTTTATTTTTCAATTAGATAGAATTGAAAGTAAAATTAATTTTGTAAATAGAGTTAAAATTATATAATATAAATTATATAGTAATTTGTACGATAATAATGACATTAAGAATGATTTTAATTACATTTAGTTTTATTTTTTTTTAACTTTTAAAATTTCTTCTAATATCATTATTATTGTACATATTCTAACATATAAACTTTTATTACCTAAATTTAGAGATGTCAATGGGCCGTGCTATCACGGTCTAATACGATTTGACCGTGCCGTCATTTTTTCATGTCATGAGTCATGCCTGGGTTAGACCCTCAAGTCGTTCATGTCGTGCCGATACAATACAAATTTTAGCACGAAATAGGTATGACCTGGTGGTTCAGTACGAGACTATGACTAAGAGTGTCTTCTAGGTTGGCAGCGGCAACCGGGTCGCGGGATGGGTGGGGGGACCGGTTGTCAGGTCGTATGGCCGATGGGGTGAACGGTCGTGTGCACACAACGAGGTGAACAGGTCGTGTGGTCGGCGGGAGAGACGGGCCGTCGGGTCATTTGGCCGGTAGCCAAGTCATGCGACCGATAGAGGGGATAGATTGCTGGGTCATGTGGCCGGTGGGGGGGACGAGCTACCGGGTTGTGCAGTCGGCAAGGTGAACGGTTGTATACACGGGAGGGGGGTGAACGGGTCGTGTGGCCGGCGAGGGGGACGGGCCGCTGGGTCATTGGGCTGGCAGCCGAGTTGTGAGGCCGGTGGGGTGAACGATCGTGTGCGCAGGAGGGGGTTGCGTGGCAGGCGGGGGCACGGGTTGCTGGGTGATTGGGCCAGTAGCGAGGTCTTGCAGCTGGTAAGGTGAACGGTCGCATGCGTGGGAGGAGGGCACAAGTTGCCAAGTCGTGTGGCTGACGGGGGAGACAAGCTGTTGAGTAATTGGGCTGGTTGTCGGGTTGCAGTGCTAGGTGTCGAGAAGAATGTTGTAATTTGTTAATTAAATAATAAATTAATTTAAAAATCGTGTCATTGACCGGTACAAATAATGTTTTTTCGTGCTACGAATTGTGCCTTAACCTATTGATAGTGTGGGCCATACCGGTACGATACAAAAATCGTGTCGTACCGGGCCAGCACGACACGATTGACAACTCTATCTAAATTACTTTATAATTATTATATAATTCTAGATATGTTCACAAGGACCAACACGACATGATTGACAACTCTATCTAAATTACTTTATAATTATTATATAATTCTATTCACAAAACTAGTTTGATTATTTGATTATTTACAATTTTAACGGTGTATAGTATTACTAATTGAAATTTTTATCACGTGAATAAATGTAACTATATCGTATAATATAGATGTTTGGACTTTGGAGTAACAAAAGTTAATTTATAAAAATTTTAAATAAATATAATTTTAACTTTAACTAATTAATAATTTTAACTAGGGTAAAAAAAATAAAAATAAAAAAACAAGTAAACGTAATCTTTAATCTACAATCAAAAATTATAATATTTTTGACATAAAGATTTTTTAATATTTTTTTATTATAATATTTTATCATATCAATATTAAAAATATAATTTTTAATATATATTTTTTAACGATAAAAAGATTAAAATAATGATTACCCATTTATTTAAAAAAAATTAAAAATTATTTTTTTCTTCTTTTAAACTTGAAAGAACTCCTTTCAAAAAAGGCAACCGTTTTCGCTTCATTCGAACACTTCCATTTCGAGATCGATACAAGAAGAAAAAGGCTGCTGCCGCTTCAGTTCTTCTTCTTCTCTTCCAGAAGCAACCTTACAGGTATACAAGCCTCTCCTCCTCTCGGAGAAAAAAACAAGCAGACGAACCAACCGTCTGTCATCTACCTCCCCTCTCTCCTCTTTATTGCAGCCAACAGAAGACCCCACTCCGTACTCTGGGATCGCCAGCGTCATCACCGGCTGCTCCACCCAACCTTCATGTTGGTGGTCATCACAATTTGTGGATTTTTGGGTTGTTGGCGGTGGGTCGGCGAGGTGAGGTGAATTCCTGGACATGCTGGAGATTGGGTTCTCCCTGTAGAGTGTGCTCGGCGAGCAAACGATGTTCATGCGCAGGGGAACCAGGGGTGAGAGGGAAGCAAGAGGGATTGCTGCTGCTGCTGCTGCTTCTTCTTCTTCCTCTTCCTCTTTTTGTTCTTCGCCGCCGCAGCCGAGCTGCTTTACAGCTGGAGTTGTGTCGCTGGGGTCGTCTTCTGGCGCCTCCGCATTGCAGGTCGGGGACCCAAAGGTGCCTTCTTTTTTATGGGTTAGGTCTCTTACTTGGTGATGTTGGTTTGGAATCAGAACCAAAAGGACATTTGGCCTGGATCTGTTCGACATTGTTTTTATCACCTCTTTCAGGATAGGAAGAGTGGTGGTGGAAGCTTGGCCAGGAAGAAAGGAGGGGGTAAGAAGGATAGGTGCTCTTACAGATCTCAGCTTGAGCAAGAGGTAAGCGATTCAACTGCAGCATGCCCAAGCTTTTCTTCCCAATTTTTCTTTTTCTTTTCCCTTTTCCTCCTGGAAATACCGAGTTTGGGTGCTTCTGTATTTCACAGATTTGTACATGAAAAAAAATGCCTCGTTTGTGAATACTAAAAATATGTTTCCTCATCAAATCTCTCCGACAGTTTACTTTGAATGAGCAATTTTTTCTGTCCATTTGTCTGTTCCATACTCCATGCATGAAAATTCAAGACAACATGCCCAATTTGTGATTAGTACGAAAGTAGACACACTTTTGCTCACAAACTTTTTGACAAAATTTAGTCCAAAGTGCAGATTTGTACCTCTCCCAGGTTCTGTTTGGAGTGATGATTATTAATTTCTAACACTAAAATGAACATTTCTCATCTTGTGTTGTTCATATGGTTTTTTTTAAAAAAAACTATGGGTTGTGAGTGGAAGAAAGAACAATGCAGATGTCATTTGGAACAAAACGTATAGGATGTCTGTGAAAACTGGCTTCTTTGAGAATCTGACATTCTCTGCCTTTTATATCTTACATTCATATGAGAAGAATGTAAAATAATAGCAAACCTCTCGACTCATCGTCAATTAATTTTGAGTCTGATGTTATACATTTTGTATGTAGTATCAAAGTCAAAATATGATCTTTTAAGCTAAGTCTATGCACCACTCATTTTCTAAAAAAAATGACATCTGTAGGAACTTGGTGAAAATAACTACAGGTGAGGGAAATTGGTGGAATGGTATTACATTGAAAAAGTAGGATGAAAATTGAACATGTATACCTCTTCACTCATAGTTCATAATCAAGTGATTTTACATTGGATGTCTCACATTTCTATAAATGACATATTTGCATGTTGTTTTACGATTCTGTTGGTTATCAAAAACAATTCTTTTCCTCTGGTACTCATGGAGTGTGGAAAGACCACATTTGCAGTTACCGGTGATTAAAATATTTGATTGTTGGAACTTGAAACTGTGATTAAAATGGGTCTGATTTTTTTTAAATCCATGTGTGGAGTATGAAATTACACAAATGTGGCCAATACAGCTACTTAGAGTTGGTTAAGATAGTTTGGATTTAGATCAACAGAAAGCTACTGTTTGCAAAATATATGTTACATTCTTTCTAAAAGTTTCCAAGGTGAATTCCGGAAACTTTCCTGAAACTATTTGGGCAGCTTTTAAGAAACCAGATTCCAGCGCAATCTGAAATTCAGTTGTTCCTAATGAAACCAACGATTCTTTGTAGACCATGCTCTCTTTCCTTCCCAAAATAGCATCTTATTCAGTGTAAATATCATTTCAACGTGAGACTTGCAATAAGAGTATGTACACTGTGACACTGCACACAAAAAAAGTGATGGAAAATTTCCTTTTCAAATGAACTTGGGATAAAAAGTGCAAATCCAGTGCACAATGCTTCTACCAGTGTTGGATTTAGGGAATGTTCAATTATACGAAACATTATCATGGAGATTATTTTCTGGGATTCCAACAGGCAATATCTTGATTCAGTACATGTATCTTTTTAGTTGGTCCATCTAACTCCTTTTTTCTCTGAATATCTTATTTCAATGAAGTAAAAGAAGTTTTACTAACTGCAGTCTACAGGTCCAGAATCTCCAAACACAGTTACAAGAAGAGACCAACTTAGGGATTGCCTTGGCAAATGCCATTGGAGAAAACAGTACACAAATTATCACTTCTGCCAAACTCCCGGATGAGGTATATTTATGTGCTTCTTTTCTGAGTTTCTGCATCATTAATTGTCGTGTTCCCAATACCTTTTCGTGACAATTGTGCAGATTCAGGAGCTTTTATCCAGTGTTGCTGTGCTGGAGATGGTAGTTTCCAGGCTTGAAGAAGATCTGATTTCCTTGCAGTTCCTCCTTAGTCAAGAGAGGAATGAGCGACCTTTGGTTGAGTGTCATCATATAATGGAGGCACCTATTATTTCACCTTTGTCTCCATCTTTCTTGTCTGATTACTCAGTGGAACAAGTACTCTTTATTCTTAATCTTTAGGCATACCTGTCCACCAAGTATCTATTTTAAAATTTAACATTTCTTATTATATGATTCCTTTTCAGAATTGCTCACCTTCAAGAGCTTCTCAGTGGGGCGATCCATCTTTCTCCTTACAACTGGATTCTTTTGTGGAGAACAGACCATCGCCATTGGATGACGACATATGCTTTGAGCAAACTAATAATAGATTGGAGGAAAATGTAATTCCTGTGAAAGACATTCCACTTAGTAATTTTTATTTAACGCTTAGAGTGTAAGTTTAACAATGATAAGAATAATGCTAAAATCATAATCCTTAGATGATCATGGGATCACTAAAAGAAAAAATTTAGATATTTAAGTTTTATACTAGACAACAATGGAGAAAGGACATATGATATTATTCGAAAAATTAAAGTGGAATGGTCATAGTGAAGAAATGCACTGGAAGTTCATGTGACTTAAGGCTATTCCTAAAATAAAATTGAAAATTCTGAGACATCTATTTGCCTAGGCATATGAGCGTTGAATTTTGAAACATGAATATGTAAAAAAATTAGTGTAACCCAAAATGAAAATGTGAAGATGTATAAGTGGTAAAAGCATAAGAGATGGGTAAAAAATGATTCCATCTACAATAAGATGGGAGTTGCATCTATCAAGGATAAAAAACAACAAATCATCTTAGATATTTTAGTCATATCTATAGAAAGCCTATAGAATCAACTATAATAAAAGATGAATAACTTAATTTAGTTGAAACTAGAAAAGGCTGAGGATGGTCAAAAATTGTTTTGTTAAAATACTGAATTTTTTTAAAATCATTTAATTTAATGAAAGATTTAGTGATAGATAAGGTTAATTAAAAAGAAGGGATTCAGATGATCAATCTCACATAGTGGAATTATGACATTAATTGTTTTTTTACTTGTGCACTTTGCATAGCGTCAGTTTCTTTTACCAAATTCATGATAAATGAACTTGATGACAGCAGAAAGCTGGAGCTCACAAACATAGATTTTTCTAGCAGGTGTCTTCATCTTGCAGTGTTGCAGACAAAGAGGATGATAATATAATTTCTGTGCAAGTGGATGATGTCCACACTCCAGTGAACCTGTGGCAAGACCCTAATAGACTTTCTGAACAAATGGTCCAATGCATGAGAAATATATTTCTCCATCTATCTGAATCATCATCAGTGTCTTCAAAGAGCTGCATAAATTGTCCTTCTCAAGCTGGGCAACTTTCCCGCACTTCTTTGACTTCTTTGTCAGGATCTTCCATAATGCCATCACCAATTCCAATTTTGAATGCTAATTTGCATCAGCACCATGAGGATGTAACACTGGGAAACACATTTGATCCCTATGGAGTAAATTGCAAAGAGAACCAAATAACTATTGGTTTCTACAATTTAGCAGCTGAGGTCTCTTGGATGACTGTTGGAAAGAAGCAGCTTGAATATGCCGCAGAAGCATTAAAAAGATTCAGGTATGGCTTTCAACATGTATATCACTTAAAGACTTTTACGGATGGCAACTGGATTGTGGAGTTATCAATTTGATGTGTAATTAGGCTAGTGCTTCCTTACAAATAAAACTATATATCTCTTTTGATGTAAGAACTCTGAATCATTCTATTGAAATTCATCCTCTCTACGATGGATGATCCACCCACCTGAAAATAACCTGGCTAAAACGGGTTTCCTAATGAGTTGAATGCTTTGGAAAAATTGTTGGTCCCCTTCCAAGGGTAGTTTCTTCATGTTACTTATTTGTCTGCCACTAGAAACTTCACTTCTTGTTTTGCATTTCACCCTGGGCAAGTATTGTACATAAGATTCTGTACCTTTTTCTATTTTCCCCTCATTTTTCATACCCATTTGTTCTTATTATTTTGTTTTACCTGTTTTCTTATTATGGAGTTCATAATACTTAATATTGATAATGATGTCTTAATCATACTTAATATTTATTTATTCCATTATTTTTTGGAATAGAACATTTATGGAGCCTCCATGAATACGATAGAAACTTAGGTCCTGATATTTTGATATGATTGATCCATAATTATGTTTCATTAATTCTATATTTTTTATGAAAAGGTAGCTTAATTGATAGAGATGAATTTTGAATTTAACAAGGTAGAATTAAATATGATGTCTGAAATTTTCTCATGATTGTAAGTGCTAATCACTTAATCTCAATATCTAGATAAAAATTGGAGATTCCGTGCTGAGTGAGTTGCTAGGTTTCGTCTTTTTATGTTGTGACCGATATTTTATGTTTAATTAATGCTGCCACATACTGATTTTTTCCCAAAGGGCTTAATCTTATGTTCTTCATGTTCACTGCAGATTTTTGGTTGAACAATTGGCATTAGTGAATCCTGCTAGCATGAGTTGCAGTCAGAAGCTGGCATTCTGGATCAACTTGTACAATGCCTTGATCATGCATGTATTTCCCATTGTGACTATTTCTTACTATTTATGTTGAAATATAGCTTATGCTTTTAGTGGAACTTTCTATGGCGCAGAGTAGGTGGTAATCCACATATCATGCCTATTATACGTTGCAAGATTTACTACTATTTTAAGCTGCTGCTATTGTTGAAATTTTGAGGGCATACAACAATAAATAAATAATAATAATAACAATAAGTATCAATAAATAATTGAAAACAAGGTAGAGAAGAAAAAAACAATCTTAGCTTTTAGCAAAGTAGGATTAATCCTGAACTTGACCAAGAAAATTTACATCTAACATAGGGAATTTTCGGTTTTTCTTCAAGGATATGTCATTGAGATCTCCAAAGATGTCTGTTTTGTTGGCTTCCAAATCTTATTATAGTGCAAGCCTAAAAAGAATTTCAAATCAACTAATCAAGAATAAAGAACACATAATATTGTATTTCTCTTAACATCTTATTCTTGGAGTTCTTTTTCTAAAAACACAACTTCATATTATATAGGTGAAAAGCATTTAAGAAAAATATTTTCATATTTAATTTCATAATTGTCCTGTTGATCAAAATCCTTAGTAAAAGTGTTTTGAACTTATGAAAATGTAATGTTGCAAGGTGTATGTTCCTGCCAGTTATTTGTCCAATGAAATGAAATGCTCCGTAAAAAAAAAATTAGCATTTCCATTTCATTTTTCATGACAAAGGATGAAATGTCCTTTTGAGATATTCAAATATCAAACAAAAGTCTTTTCAACGGGCTTATAAAAAAAGAGCTTGACTACGAGGTAACGAGGCTCACACAGTTAGTCACACAGACAGTTTAGTTATAAGAGGGTCGATTTCATGATGGATTGTTAAAGCAACAAACTTTAGTAAATCAAAGCATAAGATTTGATCTAAATATAGTAACCATATACAAACCTCTGGAGAACATATCATGTTTGACTCATAATATTGTGGTTTCCAAGTCTATTAACTTTAATATAGTATTTTAAAAAAAAACTTTAATATGGTAATTTACATGTATCTGTTTCACTTTTGGAACATTTTATTGGAGCTCATACCTCATGATTATTATATCAGGCTTACTTGGCATATGGAGTTCCTAGAAATGACACGAAGTTCTTTTCTTTGATGCTGAAGGTTTGACTTTAGATTCTTCAGTTGTATATTTATCATTTTGTGTTTACTGGTAATAAACATAGTTGATGTTCATTGAAATGCTGTTTTTTTTCAGGCATCTTATACTGTTGGAGGGCTCTCAGTCAGTGCAGCTGACATTGAATATGTAATTCTGAAGATGAGACCTCCAGCTCACCGTCCACAAATAGTATGGGCTGAACATGCACACTATATTTGCCTTCATAAGATCTTAGCTCTCCTACACAAACTCATGGTCTTCCTTGCAGGCCATGGTTTTGGCTCTTCACAAGTTCAAAATGTTTGAGGAACTTCAGAAATACTCCATTGACACCACCGAGCCCCTTGCAGTTTTTGCACTCAGCTGTGGAATGCATTCTTCGCCTGCTGTAAGTGGCTATTTCTTCATTGACCACTATTTTATTAATCAATATTCCAGAAATGTCCTAAAAAATTTCAGATTACACAAGGAAAACAGCTTTTTGAGCACATGGTTATCACATCATTGAGTGTAATTTCAAATGATCTACTTATGTGTGTTGGAGAAAATAGCCCTTAAATGATGAGTGAAACTTAAGATTTTTATATTACTTGTGAGTTTTTTTTCACTAGTTAATTAATTTTAATAAGATAAAATCTACATAATATTATAGTCAATCTACAAGCGCAAGTGTTGGGAAAAATGGTGTTAGACATTTCTAGGGTACTTTAACGAGAAACTCTTAAGTGTGAGAGTGTATTGGAAAAAATAATCTTACCTCGAAATTAATGAATGAAATTGAAATATTTATATCACTTTTATGTTCTTTTTCACTAATCAATTGATTTTAGTAAAGTAAAATCCACAATGTATACTATTTATGCATTATTCACTAATGTCTTGTTGAGCATGGTACACATCATATGTTATTTTGCTTGTTACATTGGAAACCATAGGTCATTACTGAGGTACAAAGTGATGGCAGCACATGTTTTGGATGGACTTGCTTTATCAACCAACCAACATTTTTCATACCGACTTCTATTATGTACATCCATGTAGAGGTGGATGTCCTTGACCAATTTATTAGTGCTTCATAAGCTATAGTCACTGGAGAATTCCTTATGACCATATTTTTTTTTTTACCATATATTTATATATATACACATCGTGCGAATGACTTAATAAAATACATCCATTATTCTAGTAGCATGCAGATTACTTGTAAACTTCCTTGCATCGACTATTCTAACACTCTTACTTATTTGTAGTTTATTTTTAATTTTTTTATGTTTACAAGTGTTTATAGGTAGATGTGTGTGAATTTTGATATCATGTTAAAATTTCATATTAAAATCAATTGGTTAAAGTGAAAGATTTTTTTATATATTTAATTCAATTTATTCTTTGCATTTATCAATGTTAGATTATTCTTACAAGCACAAACTAAAGTAGATATGTTTGTTCTTTTCAACGCAGGTAAGAATTTTCTCACCAAATAATGTGACCGAGGAGCTTCAGGATTCACTAAAGGACTACGTCCAAGCATCGACAGGTGTAGGCAGTAAAGGGAAACTGCTAGTTCCAAAATTACTCCATTGTTTTGCAAAGGGCATTGTGGAAGATTCCTTGTTGGTTGATTGGATATGTCGGTTCCTTTCGCCCGAGCAAGTGTCTGTGGTGAGGGATTCTACATCACAGAAGAAGCAGAGGCTTCTAGGAGCAAGGAGTTTCAGTGTTCTTCCATTCAATTCAAGATTCCGGTATCTCTTTTTGCCCGATTGCACCGGCTCGAGGCAATCATCTCGGCCTGTTGACCAGTAGAACCATTCACTTAGATGGATAGATGGCATTTAAAGGAGGAAAGACCTTGTGCTTCTAATCCAATGCAAGCTTGTCTGTCATACATACCACCATTTTCCTGGTATATACCTGACCATTCATTTGCGGATTACTACCAACAAGGTTGAGAAGGCCAGCAAGACCATATAATTGCATGTGATTAACAAGGAGTGGTGAAGCAGAGGACCACCGATCAGGTTCAGCTTGTAAATATGTGTATCAGCGCTGGGAATTCATGATTCTGAAAGTTGCGAGACTTTTCTGATGGGTAGGGTACCATCAAGATGCATAATAGCTGCACATGTTCACGTCGAAAATTTTTGATTTTTTGTTCTTGAGTATCTAAGATTTAACCCCCAGAGTGGTTCTGTAAAATGATGTGCAAACGAATGTTGTGATCATTCTCTGGAGCTGTTAAAAATGGTGCAAGTTTTTCTTCTGCCCTTCCGACTCTTAAGTAATATCTTTGCCAAGTGAACTCCGTTTCTAATCAATGAAATTCACTTTTACCTTTAATTTTATATAAATTTTTATGTGTAACCATATAAATTTTACTATATAAATTTTCACTACATTAATTTTTATATAATTTTAACTTTATTTATTTTACAATTCTCAATTTCAGTTTCATTTCATTTTCAAAGTTAATTAAAATTCTTCTCAAATGTACCTTAAAATTAATCAGTTGACCGGTAGAAAAGAAATTAAAGTGTTGCAAGAGAGTTTTAATTCACTATATTTCTTTTAATATAGAACTATGTATTTTAACATATCCTTATATTTGTGAGTTTTTCGTGAAATTATCTTACAAATGTTTTACATGTAACATACGTGAACTACATATATTACGATGAGATTTGTTTTATTAAAATTTATTAACTAATGAAAATAATTTACAAATATTATAAGAATCCACTTTTTTTCAACGTGAGATTATATATTTCATAATTACTATGTAATATGGTTTAAGAACTTTTTTCTTTTGACTTCGTTTTGAAATAAGATTTATAAAAAATTGTTATATAAAATATATTTTTTAATTAATAATATAACGATAATAATTTTTTTTACTATACCAGTTAAAGAAAAAAATAAAAAAATTATCTTAAAAATCGTGTCAACCTAAAAAAAAATTAAATTTCAAACCCATCTAACATGTAAACTTTACCAAACATAAACACCAACTCAATTTTTCTTTCTTTTAACGACATCTTCGAGACTAAGGCTTTATTTTACAAAACCTAAAAATTAAGCAAACTCTTTCTAACATCAATTTTTTTAGATCAATATAATTTTCAAGACGAAAAAACCTCTTTCTATTTCTCTATTTGATAATCACAGTGATTTAGTAAAAATATCTATTTTAATTACAATATTTGTCAAAACATATATTTCATATTTCATACAATAAAAATTCATGTAAACCTCATTTTCAAAACAAAACCTAAAAATACTTCCGTACCATTTGACATCTATGCATTTTCATCATTCAAAAAAAAAAAAAAAACCGTAGTTCAATTTCATCACGTATATTACGATCAATCAAAGGTATTCCAGCATCAAAAAGCAGGCACGGAACTCATCAAAATAAACAGAAATTACAATGATAAGGTTTTTATTCCTTGGAATATCAATCGCATAACACACGACGCCTTCACCACAGTGTGAAATGCAGTCGCCATACCAGAGCTCCTCTCGGTTAATTCATAAGCTACGAGAGAACAGTCATGGATACATTCTTCCAAAGCGTACTTGCGCCTGGCTCACCAGAACGCCCCAGGACGGGAAATGGCAGCTAGACCTGGCAGTCGCTCAGTGGGGTCGAAGGTTCACCCGCAGGGCTGCTGCTTCCCGGGGTCTCCGGTTTCACGACGCTGTAAGGGCTCTTGTTCACCAGCCTGACATCAAAAGAATAAAGCATGGGTCAAAATGGAATGCTTCCATTAAATTACTGCAGAACAAACCAGGGTTCCGAATGCCACGGGTTGGGCACGCTCGATCCTCGGCATAGCATGCCAGATAAAAATCATTTGACTCCGTGACAATGTGTACTTAGCCCATACATACATCCAACAATTGATAACCGACAAACCAAGGCCTCGTTTACTTATCATTCATCCTAACTTTCAGAATCACTCTTATTTTCATAATTACATTTTTATTTTTTAATTTACTTCTTTCGTTATTTTGTCATTATATTTTTCAATCACATTAACATTCTTATATTTTAAATAATTATATTTTATACTTAAATTATATCACTACATAAATACAAACAACTTAAATTCACTGTAATTACATTAAATGCACAAAAAATGATTGATGCACAAAAAATGATCACCAAGCATTCATCATAGAATCACTCATTAGTCCTTACTACTACAGGATGCACCCCAAGAGAACTATCACTTCATTTGACAACAAAATCATTAAAATCTTTACAAACTCCCACAAATCTTCATTACTACATAAACTCTCATATACAAACTTTTATCTCCTAATCTACTATGCAGTTCCAATTCATTTGTTTCATTACTCTTAACTTTAACTTTTTATAGTTATTAAAATTGAAACACTTCGTTACCAAACAAAACATCAAAAGTGTGTGTATCTTAAAGACCTAACCCCTTAACGATCAAATGAATGCTCCATGGAAAAGGGCTTGGACATCAGTGGTTAAGTCCACGGACATGGCATACAGCAAAAGGTATTTGAAATGAACAAAAGATGCATGAGACCATGATATTGCAAGGTTGGAAGTACCCAACAAGATTGGCCATGGAGAACACAACACAGAGGGCAAAAACTTCAACAACAACAACGAATGGTAAAGATACATGCACAAGAAACTCAAACCATTACAGCCTGATTTGCACTGTAAGGACCTGCAAACCGCCACAACTACGATTCAATGTGCACTCAACTATAGGGATGGGTATTTTAGAAAATAACACTTGCGATTACATAAAATATAAAAATACAAGAGAAAATCACATAAAAATAGAACCATAAGGGGCATATTGTTTACAGTGGAATTGTGAAAAAATAGAAGAAAACAATTCCAATGTGAACAACAGAAAACCAAAACGCATGGAGCTCTCTGGAGAACTCCTCAACCAGAACATTGCAGCTTTTTCTTATTTTGAGTGACAACAAGCAACAGATGTTAGCTTACCCATCAAGCCAATTGATGCATTCAATTCATGACCATGAATATGACAAATTGATTACAAGTTATGAAATTTGACCGACAAAATGAGCAGGAGTTGTCTTGCAAAAGCTTCTTCCATCAAAGAATCTAAAGTCAATGCAAATAGCTGTAAAACATGATCGAATTTAAAATCATGAAAGTCTGTAATGGAACAGGGAGATGATTTTTTTAAAAAAAGAAGATTTTCAAAAGACAAATGTGACGTAACAAAGAAGAAATTTTATTTCCAAAATTGTCTTTATTTTTGTAATACACTTGATCTTTGGATGATTTTAAATTACTGATTAAGAAGTGAATTGATTTTAAATTTGAAATTATACATAAGGAAATTTTGATTTGAATTTGAATAGGAAAAATTGGAGTATAAATTAGAGATTCGGAGATGAATTTAAAATATCAATTGTAGAATTGAAATAAAAGAATTTGAAACATGTATCATAAATTGATTTCATTTAGAGAAAAAGAAAGATATTGTTTACGTCTTAATGAAAGACATTAATCTAGTATACATAAATTTGAATTTTGAACATCTTCAGTTGCCTATATCATAAAAAATTCGGAATTATTAGTAGATAAAAGGTGAAATTGGATTTTATTGCTGATTCAGAGTTTTATTGATAAAGATAATTTCTTTCCTCTGTTTATGTGAGTTAAAAGTGATTGGTTCTCAATTACAAATGCAAGATTTTCAAACAGAGAAGTGTTGAAAGAACAAGAAAGGAAAATAGAAATTCAATTGTGATGATCATGGAAGATTATCATTGAGTAAATCATGTCTGGTTCACACTATAGTTAATGCTTTATAATAATCTTTCCTTCTATCATTCAGAATTAGTGGTCTAGGATGGGTACGAATGTAAAACAATTTCTTACACCTTTGTTTCTAACACTGATGAGTATGAATCATGACTGGTTCCAAAATATGATGTTTAGAGGACAAAATATCATGATCTTTTAGATTGATTTTTTGAATGAAGAAGAATGATTAAGAAATAGGTGCGATTATTGATGACCAAGTTGCGTTTTCTTTTGAGCAGTAATCAAGGTAACTTTGTTGTTGATCAAGTTCCTTTAGATTGCTCTCATTAATGACATTTATATTATATCATTGACTTCTCAAATGAATGTAGTTATCGTATTAACCACTTCCAATCTAAGAAAGAACCTACGAAACTACTACCTATGAATGTTGCTGCCAAAGAGAAAAAAATACTACCTATGTCAATGCGGTGGTCTCCTAACCAGTGCGGTGATTTCTAGAGTTGTAAATACAAAATATTTTAAATATAGAGTGTAAAGACGTATTCCCATATAGGCTTCAATTTGATTAACATTTATACGAATCCTATCAATCAAGTTCTATTACTTCCTTGCACTTATCCTTTCCACATCATTGTCATAAATATTCATTGAATGATGCTTGTTGGACCTTGAATTCACACTTGTTATAGTTAGGAATTTGAAAGTAAAGGAAATTGCATATGCACTTATATATATTGCATAGAAATTTTAAAAGATTCAAAGATGAGGTTGCACATACAGAAGAAAACATATGAAAAATTATATATCATTCATTAAATCTTAATTTATTAATTATTTGTTAAAATGATAACTAAAAAATTATAGTTATTATGAAATTATTTAATAAGACTATCATATACTGATAAAAACGGACACCCATCTTTGTGAAAGCAGATTACTTCACTTATCTATGAAATTATTTCTTCTTTTGTACAAAATTGTCATGATTTCAATGGTCAACAGAATCTAAATTCTTTTCCTGGTCAATTTATGCGATTTTCAGGCATATCTCTTCACCTTCATCAGTACTCTGAAATTTCAAACTGTAAACATCTACAAAATTACTTTCATAACTTTCAGCTGCAGAATGATGTCCTAGTTTAAAAAATTGCATGAACAATACGTGCATCTCTGTGTTTGGGTTTCTAATCGTATAAAAAATAGGTTGGAGGCACGAAATTAGTAGACGCAACGAGAGGAAATTTGTCAAGATGCTTACCTATCACGGCGCTTCGCAAGAAAACACTGGAGAGAGTTCCTCCTAGCAATCGGAAGATCTGCAAAGCATAAGTTTTCACTTAAAGACTCACATGGAAAATAAAAGAACAACCTATGGAAGAAATCAAGAACATCTGGTCACTTACGAGCCTGTAGCTTGCAAAGCGAATCACCATTTGGAACCAAGTGTGGCTGACTCTGGGACTGGGGATGTGATGGACTACCAGCAGCCGCCGTAGAACTCTGCGATGAGGGTGATCTAGTCAGCACTGGTGAACCAGAATTTGCAGCTGCGGCAGCAGCTGCAGCAATAAGCATGATTGCCTGTGCCTGCAAAAGTTTATAGGTTTGATCGCTTAGTTTCCTTCCTTTCTTTCGACGGTGGTCAATTGTTCGTGCCGGAAAGCACGAAGAGAACAAGGAAACTTGTTGATCACCTTCTCAGGAGTGATGGAATCAAAGACAGAGACGGACCCATTGTAGAAGATGGTCAACTGGCAAGGGTCGCTTGCAGGAAGAACGCCAGCCCTTAACATCGACCACAGCACAACCAAAATAATAATAATAATAATCAAATTTCGATCAGTTGACGTGCGAAAACACACACACAAAGGCGTACGGAGAAGGCACAGCAAACGATAGCTCAAACGACAACGAAAGCATAAATTTAGATCGCTTCGAGGGAAAAAATGTCCAGCAAATCCGAGAAGATCGATAGCCACACAACAAAATAACCTAATTATTTCCCCTGAGAAAACTTGTTTCAATTCCGCCGAGCAAGCCAAAGGTTAGGCGTCGGTGATGAAATCCCTAATGAAACCACCGAATCGCTCCCATTAGAAAACAAAATAAACCGCCAGAACAGGCGTTAAGGCCAAAAAAAAAACAAAAAAGGGCACGACCTTCGCGACTTTCCCCTTCACAGAAGAAGCGAAGAAGTAAAAAGCTCAAAACTACGAATAATAGGGATCTCTATCCGAAACAGCAAGAGCTCGGAAACCGCATGCAGTACCTGCCTCCGGCAATGAGAGCACCCCCTTCCCGTCCCTTCTTCGGCGCCACCGGCCCCTCCTGCTCCCCCTCTTCCTCTTTCTTGCTATTCCCGGTCAAGAGATCCATCAGCCGCCAACGCCTGCGTAGCAAAGCCGAACCAGACGAGGAAACGTAGATCGGAAGCAGGCCTTCTTCCCCGGCCTACACCTTCACCACCGCCGATCACCGTGACGAATGGCAGACTGATCCCTTCCCTCCGCGTCCCCTCTCCACCTCCTCGCCTTCGCCTCTCCCGTGCCATTCCTTCCACGGTCGGCACGACATTAAATACGTCCGTAATTAAAAAACGTGCAGATTCCGGTGACTGCAACTTGTGAGATGTAGGCCCCACTGTCTGCATATAACGTACAGACAAACGTAAGGTGTTTACTACCTTTTTTTTTTTAACATTTTAAAATTTATTATTATTATTATATATATTATAATATATAATTTTTATCATTTAAATTATTACGTAATTTTAAATTTATTTACAAAATTATCTTTAATGTCACCCTTTTTTTTACTTTTAAAATTAAAAAAAAATTACTGATAAATGTAAAAGTAAATTTTATCCGTAAATTTATTATTTTTACTGTCAAAGAAAACTAAATTAACTAGATCAAAAGACACCTAAGAATTTATCATCAAGAGCAACAGGGCCAAGTGCTAGAGTGAAGTTAAGTTGATAAGACGTGACAGATAGAATCATCATCATTCAGAAATAAAGGTTTTAACAAAAAAAAGTGAGTAGATATTTTAATATTTTAATGAAGATTGCGAAAAATAAAGTAACTGCGAGAGATCCATTGACTAAAAAAAAGAAAAATGATACTATGATTTTGCATTTTTAATTTAATAAAAATCTACAATGTGATATTGTATATCTTTATATATGCACGGTCTTCCTTTTCTACCATATTTTAATTTTTTTGGTATTATGATAAATCGCTCGTCAACTACTAAAGTGATATTTTAATGGTTAATTAACCTACTATTAAACTTATAATCAAACTTCATTTAGAATTTTTTGAAAAGTAATAATTTTCAAAAAAAAAGTTACTTATTAAAAAAATAGCCATAAAAAGGTTAAACACAGTGATATAACGTGATCTTATTACATAAATCAAGATTCGAAGTCTTAAAAAAAATTTCTTAACTTTACTTATTAAATCACTTCTAACGTCATTATTATTATTATATAAATTTTAACATATAAATTTTTACTATATTATTAGATTTCATTTGTTTTCAATTTTTAAAATCACTGTTATTATTATTATATAAATTTTAATATATAAAATTTTATTATCAAATTATTATATAATTTTAATTTTATTTAAAAAATAATTTTAACTTTATTTAACTTTTAAAATTTAAAAAAATTATTTCCACATCTTTAATTATAATACAACTTTATTTACAAATGTATTGTGGCAGCACGTGTGGGTGGGCAGAGCAATCCTCTGAGGTGCTCTGTCACGGACACGTCATCTCACGTGCACTTGGCACATAAAAAATCGAGCTGCAGCAGAAAATTTCGAATCAATGGACGTGCGGTTTTCAATTTTTTTTATCGTGTAATTTAAATTTATTTATTTACTTATAATTTTAATATTCTACAATATCTAAAACCTAGAAGCAAAGAAAACAAATAAACCTTAAAGTATTCAACTTTAACTTCATTCATTTTATTACTTCCAGCTTAAACTTTAGATTTGTTTGTTTAAAAGTTATTTACTGTAATATTTATTAAACACATTTGACATTCTTCGTTAAAAAAGTATATAAAAATTTATGTTATAAATAATTTAATCTTTTAAAAAATATAAACTTAATCTCATCTAATTTTATCTCTTAAATAAATATTATTTTTATCTAATTTTTAAAATTAATTGAAATTACTTTTCAAACGTACATGTAGAAGCGGGTCTCCGTCCACTCCACCGTCCGATGACGCGTTAATTTTTCGTCCACTCCCTTGCGGAGAAAAATCGGCACTGCGTTCCAACCACCGGATTGATATTTAAAAAACGAAAAAAGAAAAATTACCGTTGAATAATTCTAAGATTTCGTTTATTTTCTTAACTTTAATTTTAACTCAATTTTACGTAAACTTTTATATATTATCATTATCGTACGAACTCTCGTACATAAATTTTTACTACATAATTTACTATACAACTTTATCATCTTTTACAAAATTATCTTTAACTTTAATTCTCTACGGTTATTAAAGTTAAAGTTGGATAAACAAATAAAGCCTAAAATTTCGTTTGGATTTAGGTTATATTTGATACGAGTTTTTTAAAAATTGATTTTTGGAATAAGATAGAAAAGATTTGTATTTGTAATATTTGTATTTATTTTAATATTTAAATAAAATACGTGGAATGGTAAAATTATATTTTTTAATGTTGATGTAATTAAATATTATAATGAAAAATATAAAAAAGTTACTTTGAAAAATTTTCGTATTATTATAATTATAAAAGTAATTTTTTTGTTACAACTGAAGCTATAAATAAATAAAATCTTAATTTTTAAAATCACTCCTAACGTTATTATTATTATTACTGTACATATTTTAATATATAAATTTTTATTAACGAAATTATTATATAATTTCAATTCACTCTTAAAATTAACTTTAATTTCAACTGTGTAATTCATAAAGTTAAAAAAAGTCGCCAAACGCATGGTAAACATCAAAAGCACGATTAATATGAAAGGCATGGGAGCTGTCATAATTTAATTGATTAAATTAATAATATGCAAAGATTCAATTTAATAAACGTAATAATTAACATCATTTTTTAAAAAAACATTAATATTCAACCAACATTTTCACTCATGGTTAATTAATTATGAGATAAAGATTTTATTTATTTTTAACTTCTTTTCATTTTCAAAATCATTTTCAACGTTAATATTGTTGTATAGATTTTAATATATAAATTTTTATTATTTAAATAATTATATATTTTTAACTCCATTTACGAAAATAACTTCACTTCAACTTTAATTCTTCCAAACTCCTAAAATTGAAAAAAGTTATTTCTAAATGTACCTAAAATTTCAGTAGAAATGTAGTGCATGAGGCCACACCAATACAACATCTGTGTAGAAAATATTATCATTATTCAAAGAATTAATTATACAGAGATTGTTTGAAAAAATGACTGGGCAATTGTGATCACGGCATTAAAAATGATCTTTTCAAAGCAATTAATTGGTGAAAAAAGACTATATATAGCATGTATAGACTGATTTTAATACCATGTAAATTTTACCTAATTAAAATAAATTAGTTAATGGAAAATAACTCACAAATGTTAAAAATGTCTCAATTTTATTTATTATTTTAGATATAAGATTATTTTTCTCAACACACATACATTTATAAGTTTCTTATTGAAATACTCTATATAACGTTTAACATATAATATACGACTATTTTTCTCAACACACTCATACATTTATGAGTCTCTTATTAAAGTACTCCACGTAATGTCTAACAAATAACATACGTGACTTGTCTCTGATATCATGTGAATTTTACATTATTAAAATAAATTAATCAATGTAAAAGAACTCATAAAAGATACAAAGATATTAATTTTTCAATAAATTAATCAATGTAAAAGAACTTGTATTTTCAGACTATTTTTTTCTACAAAAAATCCCTCCAAAGTCACACACACAAAAAAAAAAAACAAGATCGAGTCAGAGAAGCAACCAAGACGCGTGCTTGAAAAGAAATATTAGAAAAAAACAAGGTAAATAGAGAGTCAAAGATAAGGCACTTGGCTAGGAACATAATGCAAGAACCAATTATTTATAAACCCGAGAAATGGCAAAATGTGCATTGTACAGTTCCCAAGGAATGATGGCAAGAATACATGCATTGGTTCAGTGGAACCAATGCATGCTCCACTTGATTTCCTGGAGTGGAGCACAAATTCATGGGAAAACATGATTTTGGTGGTTAGTGGGCAAGGATAAGGGAGTGGAACCAAAGCATGCTCCACTCCAAATCTTGAAACTCATAACTCACGAACCAGAGAGGCAGAAAGTCATGTTTTTCCTTGGTAATTATATTATACTCATTTAGTTAAATGTTTGAAGAAATTCATGGATGATGCCTGTTTGGCTCATTGATTTTCTATTTTTTTAACCAAACAATGCAAGTCCTAATTATGACGTGTTGAACAGTATAGACAACGAGCAACACAAGTAGTTGACAGCTTGAGGTAGGGTGACCTTCAAAAATGATTTAAACGCACATTTACATGGATCCGAGTCATCGAAGGAAAGATACA
>JAMKPZ010002238.1:0-42246 GCA_024699675.1 Amphibolis antarctica
ACTCTTCACGCAAGAAAGAGGAGTGTGTTAATATTATAAAAGATAATCTAAACAAAATTTCATTGAGTGACGGATTGACAGAATGAGCGGATTGATGGAAGCCCTTGTATAGAGACAAACACATCAAAGTAGGAGAATAAGTTGACTTGCGAAAGCAGAGGGTGATGATGGTAAAAGTTGATTTTAAGGGAACTAGAAATGAGTTAAAATAATTAAGCTGAAGTTAAAGTTAAGAAAAAAGATTGTCACCATACTTTTTAAAAACATAAACCTCTCCTAAATGTCCTTATTTTTTCTTTAAATTCACCAATGAACTTTATATTTAAAATGAAACCCACTTATTAAAAAAAACAAAAATCAACCGACAAAAATATATTCAGAAAAATTCAATTCCTGTCCACACCAACATATGCATTAAATTCTTGGACCCCCATCATTTATCACATGTAATGTTATTTTATTACTTACAGGAATAGACAAATTCGTTTTTTTTGGACCACCCATCATTTAAGAATTTATCTAAAGTTGAAGATGTAACTAAAATTAATTCGTTTTTTTTTTTCACTTTCAATTTTTAAAAATACTCTCAATTTAACGAGAACATGCACGTTTCTCAATCTACTCATTTAATTATTAAAATTACTCTTCTCTCTCTTTCAATCTCAAAACTATTTTTTTTAAAATCATTTTTTTCACTCCAAAGAAAAAAGAACAATGACTAAAGATTATTACCAAATAAAATCTTAGTAAACGAGGGAAATAAAGAATGATGGATTTTTTTCTGCCGTTGACGAGAATTTTATATTCTAACATTTTTCACAATGTCCAAAAACATCATACAAAAAATACTTTACATTGTTTTCCATTTCCATCACTTGTTACTATTCTTTGATTTTCTATTTTCATCATTTATTTATTAACAAATACAGGTTAAGTCATATTAATTCAACGTAATTTATTGACACCTGTATACATGCTCGTTCCAGATAACATTTCAATGTACCTTAGATATTTGCGAGAAAGCACCGAAGAGGACCGTTTCCATCCACTCACACATGTGAAACGCATGACATCATATCGCGTAAACAAACGCGTTCTTATTAGATTTAATATATATTAAAAGAAAAACGAAGGCCTTCACGTCTCACACAGCTTGCATGCCAAGCAAACCAGCCGGAGGCCTCTCCTCTCCTTATATAGTTTCAATTGTTTTTTTTAAAATTTATTATTTTAATTAACTAAATTAAATTAAATTTAAAAAAAATTAACGAAAGAGATTTATTAACTCTATTCAATTTTCAAAATCGACAAAAATTGACTTCAACGGAGACCAATAATAAAAGAATTAAAAAAATTTGTATGATAGTAATTAATTGATTTGACAGAAAACTCAGCTTCTTCATGTATTCTATGTTTAGATTTTTTTTCACTTAATTTTAAAATTAATTAATTAAAAATAAAAAATCCATCATTAATTAATTAATTTTTAAAGAGTCAGGATCTATTGACCGGATGCCAAGAATATCAACCTGGAATATACTTGTTTTTTTTTATAAACGTGTGTGAGAATAAACAAATAATACATTAAAATGATATCTTAATGGTTAAGATTTCATTTAATTTTAATTTTATTTATTTATAAAATTATTATACAAATTTTATTATATAAATTTTTATCAATCAAATTATCACGTAATTCTAAGTCTATCCACTAAACTAACTTCAATTTCTACTATATCCAAAAAAGGTTATTTTCAAATACACTTAAAGACACTTTTCACTGAATTTATAAATTTAAATTTATTTTAAAAGTAATAACTTTCAAAAAAAAAAAAACAAATATTTTATATTCAACAGAGCAGCTAGATTTTAAATTACATGAATTGAATTTTTAAAAAATTCTTAATTAAGTAATTTGATGCTGAATTAATTACATAATAACATTTAAAAAATACATGACGAAGAGTTGTGAAATTATTTTTTTACAAATTATTTTACATATTACTATTCTTTTTTAAAAAACAAAAAAAGCACACGTAGTTGAAAGAAATGAGATGGACAGAGCAATTTTTTTTTTTGAAAAAGAAAAAAAGACAGGACGGACGCGGAAGAGGATTTTATAATCTTCGGCGACAAATCGGAGACGAAACGGAGAAGCATCTGCGGGCTTCTCCAGGGCTCCAGCTCCGTCGTATCAGGTCGGATCGTCTCCGTGCTTCTCCGCGGAAGAGGTAATTGCTTCATCCCATCCTCGATGTCGGTGGGGCGCCCGACAAAAATTCCGGTTCTTTTTCATCCTCCGTCGGTGTTGGTGCCCGGGAGGTGGGGGGGGAGGGAGGGGTTGTTTTGGGAAATGGGTAGCCGTCCATTGCCGTCGGTGTTGAGGTGATTGATTCGGTGAAATCCCGTGTCTTTGGGTTTTTTGTTCGGAATCCGTGGTGGATGCTGATGTCTTGGCATCTTTGATCTAGTTTTGAATGGTGGTTGTTTGGTCTGGTGAAAGATGGAAGATTTTCTGGGAAATTCCTTCTCTGCTTGCTGATCTTCCCTGATTGTTCCCATTGTTTGTTTACCTGTTCTGTTTGCTCCTGAGTATTATGGTATTTATCAGCTGTTTAGTCTTCCATTTATTTGTTTGCTTTATGCTAAAAATTTTGTCCATGGGGTGGAAGAGGTGTTTGCTTCTTCACTTCTTCATCTCCGGAATTGATGAGGGCATGGATGAAGAGCACCATCTGGTTTTCAGCTACAAAATACAAAGCTATCTAACTATAATTCATATTGCATGTTTTTTTTTTCTTTCCTGTCATTTTTCCTGGTGGGTTTTTCTTTTTTCTTTTGCTATCGAATGTACCATATTCTATTTTTGGTTTAGGTCACTTCTCTTTTCAACTTTTCCTAGAGTTAGTTTTCTGAATTTGTTTCCCATTCCTATCGCTATTTCAGTACTAGAATACAACACTAGACTGTAATCATGATTCATAATAATAACTGCAATTTATTTTTATCTATTAGTTTGCAATACATTTCTCTGGCATTGCATTGATGTATTCCATTATGTGATCTCATGCTTTTGAAATATTGTGGCAGTTTTCAACCATCATTGAAGACAAGCATCGGGAAAGCTAGGAATTCTTCCCATATGTCAAATGAGATTGTAGCTTTCACTCAAAGGTTTGTTTGCGATTTTCTGTCTTTTATGAAATTGGATATGGAACAACTCATTTATATTAGCATTCTATTTGCATGTGTTGTTGCACAGTGGGCCAATTGATTCAAGAAATGCTATCATGCTGAATCACCATTGCCGTGAAGACATTGATTAGTGCCAACTGCCGGCGTTGTCAAATACATCACAAGTATTGGTGGTCAGCAGAAGATCAGTGCGTTGTGTTGTGTAACTCATTATTATACTGAAATGGCTAATAAAGAAACTGTTTTGATGCAAAGGTATGAACTAGGGAGATTACTAGGACAAGGAACCTTTGCAAAAGTGTACTATGCTAGGAACCTGATGACTGGACAAAGTGTTGCAATAAAGATGATTGACAAAGAAAAGGTGATGAGAGTTGGGCTGATGGATCAGATCAAGCGAGAGATCTCAGTGTTAAGATTGGTTAGACATCCGAATATTGTGCAGCTGTATGAAGTCATGGCTACAAAGGCCAAGATTTACTTTGTCATGGAATATGTGAAAGGTGGTGAGCTATTTGATAAGGTGGCCAAGGGAAAGCTCAGAGAAGACGTTGCACGAAAATATTTTCTGCAGCTGATAAGTGCAGTGGATTTTTGTCACAGTAGGGGCGTTTACCATCGTGATCTGAAACCTGAAAACCTATTACTGGATGACAATGGAAACTTGAAGGTCTCTGATTTTGGTTTGAGTGCCCTTGCTGATTCTAAGAGAGTGGATGGTTTGCTTCACACAACCTGTGGGACTCCAGCTTACGTTGCTCCTGAAGTGATCAACAGAAGAGGTTATGATGGTGCTAAAACAGACATCTGGTCTTGCGGGGTGATCCTTTATGTTCTCTTGGCAGGTTATCTTCCTTTTCATGACTCAAATCTGATGGAAATGTACAGAAAGATTGGAAGAGCAGAATTTAAATGCCCCAGTTGGTTTACTTCTGAAGCCTCCAAGCTATTAGTAAAGATCTTGGATCCTAATCCAATCACGAGAATATCAATTGCAAAAATCATGGAAAACCATTGGTTCAGGAAGGGTTTTGAAGACAAGAAAAGGAAACATGAAACAAAAAGCAAGGGTGTTATTCCAGTTGATCTTGATGGAGTGTCCACTTCAGCTGGCAGCAATCTCTCCACGGGAAAGCAAGAAGTGGTCATTCCCAGCAACTTGAATGCATTTGACATCATTGCTCTTTCTTCAGGATTTGATCTCTCAGGTTTATTTGAGGAGGCTGATCATCGGAGGGACGCGCGGTTCACATCTAGGCAACAAGCCCCGGACATCATCTCCAAGATGGAGGATGTTGCAAAGATGTTTAACTTCAAAGTGAGCAAGAAGGATGGTGGGGTAATGAAGATCGAGAGATCAAAGGCAGGCAGGAAGGGGCCATTGACCATTGATGCTGAGATCTTTGAGGTCACCCCGTCCTTCCATATTGTGGAGATGAAGAAATCAAGTGGTGACACAATGGAATACCAAAAGGCGTGGAAGGATGACATTAGGCCAGCATTGAAGGATATTGTTTGGGCTTGGCAGGGTGAGGAAAAGAGGCAGGAGGAGGATCAGGACTAGAGCACAGAAGCTGCAATCCTGATGAGTATTCCCGTGGGTCTTAATCTTTGCTTCCAGGCATTTGCTCTTGGGCAAGATGGTCTTTGTCCCACCTTTTGTATTCTGCATTTTATTCGTTTTCATATCTGTAATTTAAAGCTCTATTAACTTGTCCGAGTGATGTATATCTCCATCTTTGTGCTTTCTACCCTGTGGTTATTTTCAAACATTATTATACCTCAAATAATTAGATTCAGATCCACACACATCCACTTGCCTTACTAGTTGAATGACCTTATATTCCCAGATGTGCTACTAGTTGAATGTCCATACGTACCAAGTGGTTATTATTCTGTGATATTGTCATACCACTTTATTTGTAATTTTCTGGAAATCCAGCTCTTGCCACTGGTTACTTTCGACTTGTTTTCATTAAAATATAATTTCATTATTACCATAATAGTTTTATTACTTATAAATTTAATTGTATTTTTTGTTATTTATTTCTGCTTTTAACTTAAGTATTTATTTTTGGGTGATGGTCACAGGCAACAAAAATTTGTTTTTGACAGTAGTATTACAGTGCAATTGATTTGTTATTTATTTTACTCAAAATTATTTTGATGACTGTAATACTTAAATATTCGCAAATGTATTTATATTTATTAATTGTATTTGTACCTTTTTTCAAAAAATACTTGACTAACACTTTTTTTTTGAAAATTAATTTTCAATCCATTAAATGTCGGTTTACCTTTTTTTACAACATTGGTTATTCTAGTGGAAGGGTTTTTTTTTTTTGGTGGAAGGGATTAGAACTTGTTGAAAACAGCTCAAACAAAATAAAAACTCGAACAGGCGTCCGGAAGCGGTACATGTGCTCTAAAAAAAGCAAGTGAACAATTCAATGAATTCATTGTCATATACAACTGGAAATGTACAAATCCTAACTATTTATCCAATGAAAAAAAGAAGAAGCAGACTTATGAAATGGGGTCCATTTTATTATGCACTGTTATAGTTGTTTAAGAAAGACAGAGACAGAATGCATTCTGTAGTTCACAAAAAAGGAGCTCAATTTTAGGATGCTTAAAAACCATCTTCAATTTTAGATTCCAAAGTACATTTTCCCTTCATGATATCTACCGAGCAACTAAATCTTACAAACCCAAAGGCCTTCCATCATCTGTGAACTTTACATCTTTTTATTAAGTCCCAGGTACAAAAGCTCTTGAGGAAGCAACAAACTTCATGTGTAAGCAGGCACTTAACCAAGAACAATTTCATATACAAGCAGTTGTAAATTTCCATGGACAAGAGAAGCCAATCACCTTCGACGAGCACAAATTCAAAGCAGTCACCATCTCTTTCTTGGTCAATAATGTTTGTCATATTAGTGTGTGATGCAAAGACCATCAAACAAATCACTGAGGACACCATCGAAGGAATAATTGGACTATATACCAGAGACTATCAAGATGAGCAGATATATTACAGCGCGCATCAATAGAAGTGTCTGGGAATGTTCCAATCTACTAACATGCAGCCGATGACCCCAAACGCTCTAGAAAAACCATAGGGCTTGCAGCAACACTTGTGAATGTTTGTACAATTACAAGCCAAAGGTTATGAATTATATCATGACAACTGACTATAGCCCTCTTTTTAAAAGTACATCAATAATTCCTATGGCATACTTTGGTCGATAGTGCTCATCTGTGTCAACTTCTTCAATGTCCTGAAATCATTAGTGAATATTCAGAGGAAACACATCTTCAAATGCTCGACAGACTTTAACACTTTGCAGCAAAGTAAAGATTGGAGAAAAAATAATGTTTGAAGAAAAGATGATGATGATGATGGCACCCATCTAAAGGTCGAGTTTGTGTTAAAAGTTTGAGGGGGGTGCGTTGTTGGGGGAAGGAAATCTCATATCTTACATTGGTGGGGAGTGTTTGTAACCCTCATCAATAGACTGGACGCCAGTGGTTGACGCAGCATGGGATTCAGGCTGTCATCTCTGGTCCAAAGAGGTTGACTGCATGCCCGGTGTGCCATGCACATGCTTTGGAGGAGAGGGAGATAAGGGATTGGCTCAACTAGAGATGGAGAAACAAAATGCCTTGGCGGGTGAAGAGGCTGTTGGTAGGTGAGTTTTATTGTTAGATTCCAAACCCAATATTGTTTGATGGAGGCTGTTCATAGGTGATTTTCTGATGGCATGGGAGGCATTGGTTTTGTCCAATTATCCTCTGTTGAAACAAAGGAATAAGTAAAAGAGGAATGATTTCATTAGCAAAGATAAGACTTCTATACATAAAAACTACGTAGAGAAGACATGCAACTTAAGCAATATGAAACTAAACCCACAACACATATAATTTTAATACATTATTTACTCTAAGAATCTCCCTCAAGCTAAAACATATAGTTTGCAATAGCTAAAGCTACAGAATGCTTTTTAATTATCAAAAGAAAAGAAGAAAAGGAAAACTGGGCCAAAAGGATCATCAATCAATAAGCACAAAAGATATAACTTGAAGAGTAGATTATTTTGACACTATAAAAATTTGTAATCATATAAAATCATTCCCAATGGAAACAAAGGATTCATATATAGGGGGATTATAGCATGAACTATTATTCTTGTATATAAAATCATTCCTAATCATATTGAGGAAAAAGACAAAACTCTAATACAATTAGAAGTGGTTCTCAAGTACCTGCACAACATCTTCTCCTTTGATAACTCGGCCAAACACTATAAGATTTTCGTTCAGATCGGGAATAGGAGCTGTTGTGATGAAAAGCTGAAATTCTCTACTGTCTTGCTTAGCTTTAGAAGTTCCAAGCATAAAGGCCTCATGTTTTGCACTGAATATTTATCAAGCAACAATATAGAATATTACAAAAAGCTTCTTTACAAAAATAAAAGGATGGGTTGCAGTCATAAAGGGAAAAACAATGCAGTTCAATAATAATGTGTTGTCAGCTCATTAACCTTGCAGCAAGTTCACTATTTGATTTTCCTTTCAATGTCCAATCCTCTGCTGCTCCAAGCCTGTGCAGATCACCACCTTGAATTACATAATTCTTAATTACACGATGAAATGACATCCCTCGGAAGTATCCTTTTTGACTGCATTACAAAGTATTATCTGTTAGATTTCTTGGAATTTGGAATGCACAAAAAAAAATGAAAATAAAATACAAAAGATATTTAGTTCCAAAGCTTTTTTAGCAATAATAAAGATATTTACCGAAAGACAAAGTTCAAATGCAAAAAAGAAGAAAGAAAAAATCCATCAGGAGGATATGAGACCAAAAGGAAAGGAAAGAAGGTACCACAGCAACTCCCAAGTAGAAAATTGAGTATAGATAGAAAAATCTGAAAAATTAGTTTAAATGTTCAGGAAGGAACCATCTGAAGCCATAGTTATGCCAGCAGAAATTTGCACATCGATGCCAGATACAAAACAAAATCAGTCAGAAGTATAGTACACCCTATCCCATTTGTGTCTTAGTAACATGCAGTGCACTTGTTCATGCTACTTAAATGAGAAACACAGTGCTTCAAATTGCGGATAACAAATAACAGATAACAAATAACAAAAAATACCTTCCAAATAATAGCAGGGATTTAACATATTTTAGTTTGGGGTAATAAAGCCAAGACAGATTATAACCATTGGATGGTTGGAAGACATGATAGTCTTCTCAAAAAAACTATAAGAAAGCCAGATAATGCATGCATACTGCATTTATTTATGATGGGAAAAAAGACAAAACAGTATTATCAGAACTATACTTGAATACATTGCTGCATGTAACAGTAAATGATGAAGATTTGACATATTTTCCTTTTTCAGAAATCATATTTTCTGTCATCATGAAATTGAAAAACATGAAAACATCAAAAAAGTTTGGGAGATGAACTCTGGACGCTCACCATAAGTCAAGGAACTTATCCACCACCCCAGGCGCAGCATCTTTGAAAAGCTCAATGGTAATAGTGCCTTTAGATGTTTTCATTATCTATCAAAAATGAATATATTTCAAATTATTGACAAAACTTGATCACTATAAGTTACATTGCAAAGCATTTCAGAGAAAAAGTAGGATAACACATTTTAACGTTGCAGTTACTAGAAAAAAAAGCTATTATTTGCAAAACCAAAGAATCAATATCAATTCATAAGCATACTTATCACAGTATTTATGTATGATATGAGGAATAAAATAACAGAATTGTTTCTCACCAAAAGCAAGAAAATTTTGTGACTGGTATACTCTACCTAATAAAATAAGAGATAAGAATGGGAGCATTAGATATAATGCATTTATTAGTCTGTGTAAGACAAATTTAGTTATATATATTGTTTATCCTTTAATTTGGAGATACAATATTTAGCTTACAAAAGGGTAATTCTTGATAGTTCGAGTTGCAATATTCAGTTTCTGAAGAGAAATCATTCCCCATGATTCACAGGTTTTCAGAAGTAGTTCTTAAATTTCTCCACCATTCTTTTAGTGATTTATTGGTATGAATGAGTATAGACCAGATGTACATTACAAAAATCATTGCTATACTTTTTTATAAGCTTCGATAGACTAGTATTGTTTTCATTTTTAGTAAAAAAAATCAACTATCTCGTTTATAATTTTAACTTCAATATATCACACGATTTTTTCTGAAAAAAATATACATCTGATTAAATTGATTTGTGTATTTTATAACTTTTATTGTACGTTACATTCCATGTAAATTAGCATGTCAGGGGCTCAGGGCAAAGATCGCTCAATGAAATTGTTTAGTTCTAAAAGGGAAAAGAGGATAAATTCATTTATGGATTTTTAAACTACATGGCTAGATTCAAAAATCACAGGCTTTGTTCACAATTTTTATTTAACAAAACAATGTTTCCAAGCACAATTCTATTCTTTTCCTTCATACTTCACTAACTGATTTTTTTGGTAATCTCCATTAACTGATAATAAATTTTTGTTTTGATACATTACATTCTTGTTCAAACATACATAACAACTATAGAGTGGTTGTTAAGACATCAAGGCAGAGCCCTGGGCATCTTAGATGTTTGGTTGCCTAGGTAGCTTTTTAGTAGGCTTGTAAATAGGGCAGGTACAAGGTAGATATAGGCTTACCCATACACTTACTCCGTTAAACCTGTAAATAAATAGGTAATAGGATAGAAAGTATTCTATGTGTACCCACATTAAGTAGGGCAAGTAACATGTAGACAAGATTTTTTGGAATACATTTAAGACTATTAAGTAACAAATAAGATTAAAACAATGTGTAAAAGCCACTATGTAGAAATTAACTTAAAATCAATACTCAATAACAAAAAGGAAGTCCAAATTATGCTAAATGAGTGTTCAAGTTGAAAATATTTGCAAGGCACCTTACAAAATAATACCTTATTGGATCCACAATTGGATCTATTAGTTATCTAATTAAATAATGAATATGTCTAGGCATGAAAATGCCTAGAGTCATAGAACACCTACCTTAACTGTTATGCTACATAGTATATGGTATGTTAATGGTATATAAAAATTTGCATTAAGGATCAAAATAGGGAGTGAATAGAGGAGAAGAGTGAGACTCATAATCATATGGGTAAAAACAACACTAATCTACCACAACTATTTTTCAACAAGCACAACCAAAAAGTATTACGGAGTACAGGAGTAAGGTACGCACATTTTGATTTATCAATGTAAGAGTTGTCAAATACTGCACAAGACAATTATATCCAAGATATATGTTTTTTAAAAGGCAAAAGATACAAATTAAACTTGCTTTAGTTTTGAAAAAAGAAAGGAATGATTTCAATTAATCAATGATAAGCATCTTTCAATGATACATATGTCTATGATTAAAACAACTCAAGCAGAAAAGAAATAAGAAATCATTACAGAATTAACCCAATGGTATGATTTACAAAGAAAATCAACTTATTCTTCAAAATTTTCAACAAAGAAATAAAAAAATCACACTAAAAGTGGCCAAGAAAAAGAAAATTATTGCATAACTGAGTTGAAGAGAAGGTAAGGCAGGAAAGGAAAACTTACTGCGTAATTTGGAAGATCATATTTCTTTTCTTTTCCAAGAAATTCTACATCCTTCAAAACAATTGATAAAAACATAAAAAATGCAAGATGTAAATAAAAACATAAACTAAATATTTAATAAAAACAAATGTAAGCAAATACAAAAGAAACCTCAAGTTTGTGAAGGTTGGTGTCAACTTGATTGCTTGACCTAGATTTGAGATGAAAAAAAGAAGAAATACCAATAAAATCAGTTTGAGAAGTGGGGAAAAACAATTTATTATCCTAAGAATCGACTATAGCTCCAAAATACTTGACTAGTGCAATATTGCAATAAAAGTGGATCATTAAGATAGCTAACCTTTTGTAATGCTTGTATGTGGCATACAAAGATAGAACAATCAAGATGATGACAAGGTTACACGTAATAATTGTGGTAATTCCAATTTTGGTTGGTCCCTTTTTCTTTTTACTTTGAAGTAACAATGCTTGTGGCTTGATTCTTGCCATGAAAGTTATCTAGCTCCTCTGAAACATAAAACTAAAATCAAAATGACATGAAATCACTATTCCAGCATTAACACAGATATAAAATAAGGTGAGCAACGCTAAGTAGTCTCCTATATTCAATTGATTGTTAAATGAAGCGTGACAGGAGTTAAGGTACTTCAAAGCCAAGGCCACCAACGGGTCTGGGTTTTGTTTAAACTATCATTATGATAGTTTTTTTTAGAAAATCTTGGAAGTTTGTCACAAAGCTACAGGTTCGTCAAAATATAGCAGATTCGCGCAGATTCATGGTTCTCGCTTCTCAGTTTAGTTTTAAATTTTCTTTCCATTTCATTTTTATTCTCTGTTTCCTTTTTCATTTTTATCTCGATAACCCAGTTCTCAAAATATTGTTGATGGTACCAATTTCACCGCATCTCCTTGCTCTGAAGTATATAGCAGATTCGCGCATCTTAAAGACTGACATCCACCCATAGTACTGCATTCAGTGGTTTTACATGTATTCCTCTATGTGGTAGGGTTTCTCTTCCCCATCTCTGCACAACATCCCAATTCAGAAACAAGGCATCTTTGCAGGTTCTGGTTGGGAGGTCATGTTTCCTTCAAACATCCTAAAACTCCATCATCCTTTGCTAGGAAAAACCTCCAATTCAAGTACGTTGTACAAGTGAACACATCGTTCGCCTAACGGCGCAACATCCAAATCACTTGCGTTTCTTCGAAAAAGAGACACGACTTTTAAAACACAGACATCGTCAAACTTCGGCTCCGCAATAGTCCAAGTCAGAGTTTTCAACTAACTACATAAGTCCAGATGAAACCCGACTTTGCTTGCGGTCCTTATCATTTCCCGTCTGATTCCACTAGTCGCGAAGCAACGAAAGAAGAGATAACACACAAAACACAAAAAACGGAAGAAAACGAGATCATTCGGTGGCTGATACCTCAGAAATCAGGTGTAATTGAGACAGCGGAGCACACGGACCACCAGACTTCCTTTCCACCCTTCCGCTGCAACCAACCGATCTCCCGATTATCAAATTTACTAGTAACCCCAACATTACGAGAAGCATAGATCCGGACGAACGAAGAAATACTTACACCTTAGCCACCCTATTGCCGCAGAAACATTGAGAAGAGACTAGGAGGAGGACGAGAAGGGCGAGCAGGACGAGGAGGAGGAGGAGACCACCTGATCTGGCGGTGATCTGCCGGAGGAGGTACGACGGGCGAAGCTTGGGGTAAGCGGTGGTAGGTGTCTGTCGGCCTGGTCAAGTTGCAGGTTCTGCCGTTCCGACTTATCAACGTGATAATTCAAATAATAAAATTAATTTTATATTTACACCCTATCGTTATTCACATTTATTAATCATATTTTTTATTATATTATATCACGATATTATTTATTAAATCAATATTATTATATTTTTTAGTAAATTATGTATTTTTCGAAAATCATGAAATCCATTATTATTATTATTTACGTAAGTTATATGACAAATAGAAGTTTAGTTTGAGATTGACTCCTTTCAAAAATTACTTTTAATATTAATATTATTATAAAAATTTTAATATATAATTTTTTTATATTTTAATTACTATATAACTTTAACTTTATTTACAAAATTAACTTCAATTTTAACTCTTTCCCACCCTTAAAATCTGTCATCAAACAAAGCCAAAAGTGTATTTAGTGCAAGGAGTAATAACAAAGTCAAGAACATAAATACAAATTACTCCAATGATGAGAAGTAACTGTATCAATTGCTAGAGTCACAAAAGTAACACAGATAAATAGATAATAGTGTCAATATTAAAAAAAATTAGTTAAGTTTCGATATAAACAATAACTTCAAAGATTAAGTCAGCATGTGACATTAAAGGTCTATTTATATACTTAGAAAATAATTTAAAAAAAAAATTGACAAATCTAGGAGTCATCTAATAAAAACTGATAATGTTAAAAATGTTGGAGAGTAGAATTGAGATGTTTGAGTGAATATTCCTGAAAATAAAATTATTTCTGCAAAAAAAATAAAGAAATAATAATAGACAAAAATAATAGAGTATACAGGAACAAAAGCGAAGAAGTTATAAAATTAAAAAAGTAAATACGATAATTCCTAAAAACAGCAAGAAACCAAGTTATTATTGTTTTCGTTGGTTGTTACGATTGTCATGTCATTTAATTATTATTTTTTAAGACAACTTCTGGAAGTTATTCTATTTATCTACTCAGTTTTGATGCAACTTGTTTATATTTATTACGCTTTATCTTCCCAAAGAAGGTTGGTTAAATGAGTTCGTGGTTTTCACTATTCATAAAAATAAATAATAAATAATGAAGATCGAAAGTAATTTGAAAATTAAAATACTCATAATTATGAGAAAATATAAAATCAATTTTCTTATAAATAATAGTAGAAATTAGACATGTTACTACTTTTTACATTTTTGTGTTGATACAGTGTAACACGAAAATAATTTTATAATTTTATATTTATTTTAATATATTTTTTAGATATGTATATCATTTAGTGGTTGAAGTTTAAGTGATGTGTGGTTATGGGTTTAAATTCTATGTTTATTTGTTTTATAGTATTTAAAAATTATATTAATTTTTAATAAAATAATAATAATAATTAATAATTAAATCGTACTTGTACATGTCGTCAATTGAAAAATAGGAGAACAATAATAAATGATGGAAAGTATTATTTTTTGTATAGCATTTGTATACATTAAGAAAAGTGATGGAATATGAAATTTGTGTTTGTGATGTATTTGAAAAATGACAAAGTATGTTTTTGACATTTACAAATTTTTCCAAGATATCTCGTAAATAAATAATAAATGACATTCATAAATAAATAAACATGACAAATGCATCGTTCTCGTAACGAGGTAGTACAATTACTACTCTTCTTTTTTTCATTTATACTATTTTATTATAATTACTATATACAATCAATAATGTATAATAAAGATCTCACATCATTTCATTAATAAACATAACTTAACACTGGTGAGTCTTGTGACAAGACCTATTCTACAATTGAAGGATTTATAACTATAAGAAAGTTGGACGAAGAGGAAAAAGTAAAGGTCGAAGTAGCACAAATAAGAGAGAAAACAACTCTTTGATATTCTTAACATTATTTTACACTGAGGAATTGTTTTGGTAAAGGAATATTTGGTTATGTCACGTTTTTGTAAGTTTTTATAATAAGGTGAATAACAAACTTTTTTTCACTATTTATTGATATACACAAATGATTAAAAATAGTTAATTTTTTTCACTATTTTCCTTTTTCATTGTTCTTTGTAAATTTTAAACTTTAAATCATTCTACTGGTACATAAATACCTCCTTATTTTGTAGCCAATTAAAGATTATTAATTTCCAAAAGCCCTTCAAGAATGTTTTTTTTGTAATTATTATATTAAGATAATTTTACTATATTAGTAATATTTTGAATTTAAAATCACAAATTTTAGGATGTATTTATGTAACAAAAAAAATCACTTCTAAAGTAGTAAGAAGTGATTTTAAGATGAATGTTTGAGTGAATGATATTTTTCATATATTGATCAAAGAGTCAGGAATCGATAGTGAGCTGATATTTAATGTGATTACGGAGAATTTAAATTGTATTGATATTTGTGTAGTGATATAATTTAAATGTAAAATATAATTATTTAAAATATAAGAATATTGATGTAATTAAAAAATATGATGAAAAAATTATGAAAAAAATGTATTAGAAAATCTTCATATCATTATCTGATTCTAAAAATAACAAAGAACAATTCTTGAACAATACTTTAGTAAAAAATATTTAAAAAGTATTTTTTTCTTTACTTTTAACTTCTGAAAGTGAAAAAAAATAAAATTTAGGAAAATAATTTTAAGATAAAAGAAGAGAAAAAAATAATTTTGATAATAAAAAAAATAAAATAAAAAATATGAACATTATCTTAAGGTTAAAAGTACTTCTAAAAAATTATAAAAAAACAAAACAAAACCTTAGAACTGAAACAAACATTTACTCAAATATCCATGATAATCAGCTATAAATATGCCCAAGGAATGAAAGCCCTCCTTAAGCCCTAGAAATGTACGGCGGTGTCTTCTCCACCGCCACCTCATCGTCGTCGGACGGCAGCTGCACCCGTCGAACTCACAAGATCTACAACCCCTACGCCAGCCTCGACGACCACCAAGTCGTCCCTCTCCACCAGCTCGTCTACGACCTCCCCACCTCCCCTGATCACCTCTTCCATGAGGAGTCCACTACCCGCCACCGCACCTGGTCCCACAACCTTGCCTTCTGCTGCGGCGTTGGCTACCTCTCCGGCGCTGTGCTCGGGGCCGCCACCGGCTCCGCGTCCGGCCTCCGGGCCTCGGAGCCTGGGGACTCCCTTAAACTGCGTGTCAACCGGATCCTCAACTCGGGCGGGCACGCCGCCAGAAAGGCGGGGAACCCAATGGGAGTGATCGGGCTAATCTTCGCAGGGTTGGAGAGCGGGATCATGCACTTGACCGGGGATGAAGGGTCCCTGAGTACTATGGCCGCGGGGCTCGGGACGGGCATGGTATATAAGGCGGCAAAAGGGCCTAGGTCAGCGGCGATTGCTGGGATGATCGGTGGTGTTGCGGCAGGGGCCGCGGTCGTCGGGAAGAACGTCATCAAGCGATACGTGCCGATTTGAGGTTCTTCCTCGTCCTGTTGGTACTACCATTGATATATCTTGGTTTTTCGATTCAATCTGTCGACCTCACTTTATATTGTTGGAATTTTACAATGCGATAGATGGAATGGTTATATTTTGAACCTGAATGTGGTTGCGGTCATGCTTACGTGTGATTACTAATCAGTAGTGATTGATAATTAGTACTTACCGCTTCCTTGTCCTTTTAGAAGTTCAGCTTACCAGTCAGTACTCTGGAATATTTGTATATAATAGGTTGTACTAGGTTTTGATTTTTCATTATTGAAAAATGAAAAGAGACAATATCATTATCAAAAAAAGGTATAATAAGTTACCAACTTGAATAGCTTAATAGGTTTGAGTTGTTGAATGTTCGCACTGGTGTGTTCAAGTTGGAATTTGTCAATGTTGAGTTGCTTGACTCATTCAGGGTGGTTTGAACCATACAAGATCTAAGAACACTATCAATATCAGGTAGAAAATATTATGTTGCAAGTGGTTCTTGAATGATGCTGCTGATTGCCAATATTGTGCTCGTTTTCCATGAACCAATAGGGAAGACGAATGTTGTGTGTTTCATTCAATACCTGATATTTTATTTGAGATGCAATGTCTGTGGTAATAATACTGTCATTGTTTTTTGGCAAAATGGTGACCAATGGTATTAAAGTTATCTCCCATATGTGAAACCATTGATAGGAGAGTACTATGTACCAAAGCATTACAGAAGCATATGATTTATGGTCCACATTCTTCACACTTCTTGGGTTTCTTCTGTTGTCTTGAATATTCATTTAACAAGAAACACTATCAATTTTTTCATTTGTTTGACGAGTTGTGAATAAACATAGCAAAGAGTTGATTTTGAAGTTAGTTATCTGAGGAGATTGAGAGACGCCTTATGTGAAAAATGTTGGGCATCAGGTGATAACCGTAAGTTTCAAGATTTCGTTGAAGAAGTACAATTTAAGCTGTAGAGATTTGAAGAAGAATTTGCCAAATTGCCTGACATCATTGACATATACAAATACAGAACATGGCTAAGGCATCCATAGTGTACGTCCAAATCTTCTCGATCTTGAATTTTATACTTGTAAACTAACTTTTGTATTTGGGGCATGATCAAAGCATTGCTAATTTTATTACCAGTAATCCTATAAATGCTTGGTTGTGACCAGGTTGTCGTGATCAATATGTATTTGTAACTTGATCTCATACTAGTTGTGACTTGATCTCTATAACTATGACATGCTTACAAAGTTCGATTTTATATTTGTATAGACACGACTGAAATTGTGAATGCATGTAGCGCATTAATTGAATGTGGTTGTGACCTTGTTTTATAATTGAATGCATACATGTGCCTCTTCCTTTTCCTCTTTGCATTTCTCTTCTTGCTCCTCATTTTCTTCTTTCTCCTCTCCATCCTCGTCCTCCTCTTCGTAATCCACATGGTGATAGTGGGGCCGTCATTTCTCTAAAATGAATATAACACAAATATTTGTTAATTGAATTTTGACCTAAATATATAGTGATAGATTCGTTAATTTGTCATAATATTGTATAGTGATGTCATATATTATGAAATATTTCCAAAAATAGTGATACTTTTTTTGACCTGTAATGACAAACTTAGCTGTTACTGTAAGACCTATTTCCTGTAGTGTAGCGTATATAGCAATTGTCATCTATATATATATACACACACACACACACATGGTAGTTGTAATCTTGATGCAAATTACATGTGACTTCTTACAATCTACTTGTGTGGCATTAAATCACTGATCCATGTGCATTTTTTCCTTTCATTCACTGCACAAGTATACATGTATCATACTTCAACAATTACAAGAATCTCTCTGAACTCTTACCTCATACTAGCCGCATGACTAGGAATTAGTATATACTTTAATAAGCGTTGACATTTATATCACTACAAAAGGGAAAACTTTATGGCATTGTTTGTTTGGTTAGTTGCAACTTCAACTTTAGTTTTGCACAAATTTTCATGTATTATTATCATTATATAAACTTTTTTATATAAATTTTTACATCATAATTTATTGTGTAGTATTAATATTATTTGTAAAACTTCTCTTAATGTTAACTCTTTATTGAGTTAAAATTGGAATTGAAACTTTATTAACAAAAGAGACTTTAAGTCTTTTGAAATGGAAAATTCAAAATTAAGCAAAATAAAATGATATTTATGCAAAAGTAATCATGCTTAAAAATAAAGATTCCCAAGAGTATGTCAATTTGCCCATATAATATTCCATATAAGTTTTCAAAATAGATGATCGTGCATGCATTTTTGTTAGAACAAATGTCTTGCAATTTTGGAGTTCATTTGTCATGTGAAATTAACACAAGAAAACTAATTAGTTTTCAAAAGAAGCTACAATCTCCTCAGTGACGTTTCAATAATCCACCTTCAAAACTTGATCAATTCAAGATCAAATCATGGATTCGATCAAAATTAATCAAATTTCCAATTTTAATCTCGATCAAAGTCTTCCATGCCACAACTTAGACATCATGATGCCATTCTACCCAAGTACATATGTTGAAAGAGGTGGAAGTGGTTTCCTTAATTTGAGCATAATCTGTGCAATCTGCCTTATTAATTATTTACCTAAGTCACTCATCAATATATACTATAACAACTAATTTTAGAAATTCATTTATAAAGAATTTCCCAAGCATGCAATAACTTTGTTAGGAAGAATTAAAACTAAACGAGTTGGGTTTACAAGAGATTAGTGATTTCTATTTCTTGACATGCATGCATATATATATATATGGTCAAAAAGGATTTGTAAGTACTTACAGACCTTTCTGTAACCACGAAAGAACTTAAAGTTATAATGTAAAGTTGACACGATTTTTAATTAAATTTTTAATAAAATAAATCCAAGGAAAACATCGATCGATCAAAGTGCAGGCAGGTGAAATTAGTGTTGGGAAAAACATAATAGAATTTTTCAAAACAACTCATTGATGATGAAAAAATAATGGAAATAAAATCAAACAAAATAAGCAAACTACATGCTAATTACACCAATATTTTTAACTTGGAAAATCTCGTAAGTGTGAAGTTAATAATAATAATAGGTACAATCAAGTATTTTCTAATATTTAACTAAAAGAATCACATATACCTTCACAATCAAGCTAATGACATAATGAACAACATCAATACAAGGTAAAACATATTTTACCCAAAATGGCTTTTCTTGTCCCAGAAAATTTTTCTATCACTTTGCTACTTCAAAAATTGCAAAACTCGGTAGAAATGAAATTTTACGAGTCTTTAATCCACCGAAAATGTTTCGGCCCAAACGTACTTCATTTTGCCTCTTAAATAGAACTTCTCTCAAAAGTGTATAATGCAGAACTAAAATGATAAATTACTTCTAAAATTACCTTTGAATCAAACTCTACACTATTTTGATTTTCAATCCAACCGTTCAATTTGAAGAACAGCAAATTGCGACCTAGTTAGTAAAATCTCAGCTCAATCTAACCATAAACGATACTATGATCGACTTCTTTATTAATACGATGCAACAACAAAAAGACACATGAAAAACAACTGTCGTCCATCGAATTCCAATTGTTACCATTGGATTTTGATTATTTCCATCAAATTCTAATAGTCTCCGTTAGATTCCTATTACTCCACATATCACCTTCATGTGAAGGGAAAAACTTGATATGATTTTTTTAGTAAAATAGTAGACACGACTTGTTAGATAAAGAGACAAAATTTTTGCTCTATATATGAGAAAGTAGTTGACAAAATTATTAGATTATCTAACGTGATTTCGACGGATACCTACAAATTCTGTGTACCTATATATATATATATGTTGTTATAAAACATATATTGTTATAAAGCATCTAGCTTGAGAATTAAGCATTAAAATCTAGTTTCACGAGGGATGCATTATAAATTAATTAGTAATTCTATTGTTTCACTTTAAAACTTCATCTGATCGTAATCCTACAAAAATACCAAGAAATTAAATTACATTCCTTTCTTAATTAGATTATAGTAATTGATTTTTTATGCTTACAAGTTTTGAAATGTGCATGATTACAGGAAATTAGATGTACTCTTTAATTAATTATGATATATTCAACTAATGACTTTAAGGAGATTTGCGTTTTTGAAAAGTACGAGAAATTGTAGGAAATAGTGAAATTTTTTGACTTAATTGTTATTTCCCATCATTTTCATCATTTCTCGTATTTTTCAAATACACAAATCATCTTAAGGTGATGTTTGTACTTTTGAAATTAATAAGAAATGACAAAAATTTTAACTATCATTTCATATAATTTTACATTAATTACAAAAATACAAACACCACTTAAATATGAAACTAAATTGATTTTAATTTGAAGTTAAAAGCTAGCTCCTGAAAGATATTGGTAAAATTTAGCTTTCAAGGAACTTCTAGGTGAATCAAAATTGCAATGTTTATTTTCAAAAGTTCTTTGGCTTTATGCATGTACGTACAATATATATGTTAGTTTGATAATTATTTTCATATAATACATATATATATATACTAGCTAGCTTGTAGTATACAAGATATATATTTGCTTTGAATAATATGTTGGGATAAATGTTTGTATGCAATAAATATATAACAGCACCTTTAATTCTAAATAATTTTTTCGTGAATAATAAATTATTATGTCGATAACATAAATTAAATAAATAAGAATTAATACAAAAGAAAGAGCAGTTTTGGGTAAAAGCAACCCTCCTGTAATTAATTTACATCTCTTTTGTTTTTTTCTCACACAAAAGATATATGCAGCTATTACCAATTTAATTAATACTATTTTTAGATCCCACCAAGAACCAATGATTAAAACTAGATAAAAAAATATAGTTCCAAACAAAACTGAAGAAGAAGAAGCAGCAGCTTCTCTGAACCAATTCACATGCAAGTGTCCAACATCTTGGATACAAGTTCTCACCAGGATATATATATATGTTATTATGCTGAAGCCCACTATATATTTATATTAATTAATTGTATACATGCATAACTAGCAGGAAGTAGAAGAACCATATATAATTAATTGAGCATAATAACTAGTAGGTTGCTGAGAACAAAAGAAGCTAGGAAGGTGGTGAGGAGAAGGAATTAAGGGTGGATTGATAATTCTAAGCTGTGGCATATATGTATGCCCGGGTTTGATCTCATCCATAATTAATTTCTCCTCCTGCTGCAACCATCCATGGCCTGTAACACTGCCTGTTTCACAACTTGGGCGTTCATGCTCTCCACTTGTCCATGAGCCTGCAAGAGGAAATTCGTCTGTAATAATCAGTGCTTGCTTTCTTGCTTGTCCCAGCTCCCCTCACATGCTTTTGGTGTTTTGCACAGCGCAAATGACCCCATCAACTCCATGCTTATTTATATATGTGTGTTACATACATATATATATATACACCAGTCTATGTGTTCTGAAATAAATGAAAAAACCCAGAAAAATACATACATACATACATACATACATACATGCATACACACACACACACACACACACACACATATATATATACACATATGTATGTGTTGGCACCGATTGATGCATGCAATTAAGTGAATGCAGTTACAATTAATATATATATGTTAAAGATCATGAGCAAGAAACTGGATCACATGTGTAGAAACATACAACACACACACACCTGTAAAGTAGTAGTTCTTGTACACATAATATTGACATATTTATATAAAAATATTGATTTGGACATGTTTATATCTAGAATCTATTATTGATGACTTTGTCCTCAATCTTCACTCTTCAGTTGAGATATATATATATATTTAGCTGGCCTGCTATATATGATCCTTTTTTTGAAAACAATTCTGTTAGATGACGTTTTCATTCAAATAATCTAATTAAGATCTCTTAATTAATTAATTGCCTAGCAATGAATTAGTACACACAAAACCTCTAGCTCCGTGCATATAATCAATTTTCTTTCAGTATAAATTGGAATTATATATATATATATATTAATTGTAGGAAAAAGAGTTAATTAGGGTATTATATTTAGTTATATTTGTAAGTGTAATTAAATGAGTAATATATAACTATAATATGAGCATGGTATGTACAAGAATTTCATGCATGTGATCCGTTAATTACTGCTCGATCTGATCTTACTTCTTCACCAATGGCTTCCAGACGAAATGGGCCAGAACAAGAAACCCTAGCTTCATTAACATCTAGCCCCAAGCCCTCGAAGGCTTCTAGTATGGCAACAAGCAAGCCTTGAGATTTCCTTTCAGAGGACAACACATTGATTACGAAGATTCCCTTGTCTAGGGTTTCCACTGTGACCTGCCATTAAAATTTTAGCAACCACTTCAACATCTACGCCTTCTATGGTTATTAGGGATCGAATATATAGCAACCCAAGCAGCAGGCACAGATATTTATACATATGTGTGTGTGTACGTACCTGATCAGTAGATGGGTGGTCATGGTCATCACCACCAGCTCTTTGTGGGCTGCCGTGTTCATGGATCAGTCCTTCCACCTTCTGCTTCAACTCCTTGATGTACGTGGTGGCGTCCACTATAATAGAGGTGTCGTTTACCTACATCAGTGCAAACAAATATGTACCGATCGAAAATGCAAATTACTGCTTCAAAATGTCGGGAAAAGAAAAAAAGGGTAGCAGGAGGAGGAGGAGGAGGATAAAGATCGATATGAGGACTACTGCTTCAGAATTTGTGACTGAACGAAGAAGCTGGAGCTTCTCATGTATGGTACCCTTGTTCTTCTCTCTTGAGATCATCTCTCTTCTCTCTCTCTCTCTCTTTCTCTCTCTCTAGCTGCCTCAGTGCTTCACCCTCATCTGCAGCTACTCTCTTATAGAAAGGAGAGGCAGAGAAGAGAGGCTGCAAGTGTGTATGAATTGCGCGCAAGCTTAATTTTCTAATGGTAAAAGGACATTTACATCTATATCATGACATGAGCTGGCACAACACCATTTTCATTTTTAAACCCTAAACATTCTTTGAACTAGAAGGAAACAAATGGAAAAGGCCTAAAAAGCACCATTCAGACCTGCATCAGATTAACAGTAGTGCTACCGCCATACTTTGACATCAGCAAGGAATGGTACGTCTTCATTAATCTTCAGGTTCAGATATCTAACATTATTAGCAGCAGTGCTAGAGCTAGCTAGCTGCTACTTTGACATCAGATTAGGTTGACCTTAATTTTTGATGTGATCCGATGTGATTAACTATATAAATACCCCACGTAATCAAATTGAAAGGGGTTGGCTTAATTAATTGGTACACACACATATATATAACAATCAATAATCTTAAAATCACCGGATTTAATTAATTAAATTCAAGTTTAGCTACCTAATTGGGCCTGTACGTGATGTATATATATATATGGAGGAAGCTGATTTCAGGATATATATATATCAATCAGAATGATAAAATTAAACTTAATTAATTAAATGATACCATGTATGTAATGTAACTGATATATATATTAAAGGGATCCATGTAATTAATTATATAAATTTAAGCACATTACATCAACATCATAATAATGCAGGGCAGCAGAGCTCTCAATTCGGATAGCAGTGACGACAAGGGGAGCTCTTGCTAAGGTCACGGCCATGGGCAGGTGAGGACGAGAGGAGGAGCAAGACAAGGAAGTGGAACGTGAGTTGTGAATGCCTCCAAAACGTTCACGGGGAGGGGGAGGGTAGGGGATCAGGTCTCTTAATTACTTCTCTCTTTTCCTCCCATCCATCTCCATGAGCTCATCTCTGTCTCTCTCTCTCTCTCTGTACGGGTGTGCTTTTGCACAAAGCAAAGGTATCAGAGTGAGCAGATCTAAATTGGCAGGCATACATACACGTAGAAAGTGAAAATTTTCTCTTTTAGGGTGCGTTTATTTTTAATTTTACCTGGGAGATTTATGCATTTAAAATTAATAGGAAATGCACAAACACGTATATATAAAATCATCTTCAACAACTGTGGAGAATTTAGGAGAGCTCGTGCAGAAGGAAAAAAATTTCTTGAAAAATTGGGAAAAGTTTTTTCAATTTTTTTAACGTTTGTATACTCGGAAAATAGGAAAACATTTTCCCCATTTGCAGCAGATAGCATCCATGTGGAAAAAAATTTCAAATCTCAAATCCTCCAAATAAAATTTTCCCCAACCCCTCCTCTCTCTCTCTCCCCTACACATTTTACCTAATCTCTTAACTTTCATCAATCTAGTTTTGACACTTTTTTGATATGATTTCTGATATTTGATTACTATTATTTATTAAATAAGTATATTCTTGTCAAATAGGTACATCATGCGTCTATAATTATTTATTTTTTAATATGTACATAATGCATTATTTGTTAAGTTATCATTTTTGTATTGAAATTTTTAATTAAAGTATATGAAAATGTATTTCTCTCGAAAAAAATTATGATTGAAGTATTTTATAAATATATTGATACATTTGAATACGTAGTTCATTCATTATGTAATATTTGATAATTTTTATATTATTATAAAAGTTTATGATGTATCATAAAAATATTTTCATTTTCTATCAATTGCACAAATACAAAAAATATTTTCCTTGACGTGCACAAGGAAAAGTTTTTTCAAGAAATTATTTTTCAGATTTTTAAGTAAATAATTTTCTAAGTGCACAGACTCTTAGAGTTAGAAAGTAATTTAACAAATAGAGTTAAACTACACAGTAAATTATGTGATAAAAATTTATATATGAGAATTTATACAATAATAATGACACGTGTGAACTTGCGTAGAGTTGAAGTTAGGATCCTTGGAGTTTAAATAAATGGAGCCTTAGACATATATATATATATATATATATCTATTGTTAGCATGTACGTGGTATGTTATTAAAGACCACAGAATATTCTTCACATAATTTCGAGAATTTAAGCCGAAAATGATAGTTATCATATTTTGGGGAGGAGATGGGGTGGAGGGCATTACATGTTGGGAATTGAAGGTGTGGAGATCAAATAAAATGAGGAGATCGAAAAAGAATGGACAAATGTGAGACAACATTAACAACACAAGCTTTTCTCCAACAATCTTCTACACCGATTCACTGCACTGGAGCCCTCATCCAGCACCATGCTCCTCGTTGCTCGCCGGGACTTGATCCAACATATATATATATATATATATACTGAAAACTGTAAAGAAGATGTAGGCTTCTTCTTGCTATGCTGCTAGCTAGCTAGCTAGCTTCCTTACCCAACCAATCTACCTGGCTGATTACAAGTGGCTGCTCTCATCCGGTCAGTTGATTAATTCTTGACAGCCAGATTAGATTAATATATATTAGTGAACCCATGATTTATACATTATATTGTACGCACTAAATTAAACCATATACCCATTTCTTTTATGTATATACATGCATATGTCTGTGCATGGTTTGCAGTCAAGTTGGAACCCTAGTCTTCAGGGAGGTGAAGGGGATCCTTATTGATCAAAACCTAAGTAGCAGTGAACAGTAACATGACACGAACCTCCAGGTTCGGTTAGGAATATTGGAGAAGGAAGATGACAAGCATACATACGTGGATAGCACATCATTTCCACACATACAAAGAAGAGATACATATGCATCATGCACGAGTGGTTATGACAAACCAGGGACCAGTTGGGAGGAAGAAGAAAAGGTATATAGGAAATTAAAAGTCTCAGAACTAGCTCTTTATCTCATCCATGTTTTTCCTAATTGTTAACTAACCGTATCATTATCATTATTATTATTATTATTAGGAAATGAATTCTTCATTGGTGCCACTAGAGTTTTATCTCTAATGATGTCACTTTTAAACGGTTTAGATTAAATTTAGCTTAACTATACGAAGTAAATTCGTAAAATTACAAAATAACTATACGAAGTACTATTCGTTAGAGTACTGTAAATAGCTAGAAAATGTTATAACACATGGTCCGTATAGTTACGAAGTAATTATATGAACTTACACTGTATAATTAAGTTAGATTTAATCTGAATCATCAAAAATAACACTACTAGAGATAATACTCTAATGATGTCATTTCCCTTATTATTATTATCATATATAAATATATATATATATATATGTGAACATGGCTTGATATATATACATGTAAGTGTATCATACATAATTACAAAAGAGAATAAAATAATGATCAAATAAAAAATAGATTATTATTCTGTCCATTTTAATTTTGATTGGAACTTTATAAATTTCAATTGAAAACTAGCTAGCTAATAGATTCACAAAAATCAGTAGTTGTTATGTGGAGTTATTGATTAATTAATTCGATCAAAATGAAAATGAAATAATTAGCCTGAATTCCTTTTGTATGTATCAAAATTACTAATTGGTAATCGCTTTTGAATCAAGAGATTCTTCTTTGTCTATTTCTATCAAATTTATCACTTGCATGGAAATTGCAATTAATTAACCAACCAGCTAGCTAGAGCTTATAATTTCCCTGAATCATGCATCACTGATGCCAACATCTCAAATTTCATGTTCAGGTGTGTTTTCACTAAGGGTGAGTTTGTAGATATATCTCTACATAGAGAGAATACAATCTATACTACATGTGTGTGTGTGTGTGTGTGTAGAGTTGTCATTATAATTGCTCCCATGTCTCCATCTTTGTTTACAAAACACAATGACTTAACTTCAATTGATTCTAATTAATTAAGAAGCTAATCTAACTAAGAAAGAAATTAAAGCCCATGCTTTGAAGCAAATCCTGAACTTAATGATGTGTCGAAGACGACGAACACCGCTGTCGAGCACAAACCATGGATGACAAAGGTGCCAAACTCGGTTGTTGCATGTTACCATCACACCTTCAAGGGAACAGGGCATATAGACAAGCTAGATATATACACTTAGGCCACTTGCATTGTGAGGTCCCCAACAAACTTTGTGTTTCTTTGGTTTCCTTCAAAGTTAAGCTGCCTATAGCTAGACATTGAATACCAAACCAAGATTTCTAGCTAGCTAGGGTTTTTCAAGAGAGAAAGGGAGAGAGATGAATAATTTGCTGGGTGGTGGTGGTGTACACCAAACATATATGTTTGGTTGTTAACACATGTTGTATGCATATGATGTACAAGATCTTGGAAGGATCCCTCTTTCCAACGGATGTATCAGAGCTTTGTGGGTGATGCATATCCAATCTACTTGAGCTTAAAGGTCGATCGTTTGCAGTGGATGCATTAATGATTGATTCCAATACCAAATTGTAATTCCTGTTACACTTGTGAAGGTGGTGGGGCTTAGGCTTGGAAATTAGAACAATACTTAATTGTAATTAATGACATAGCTAAATCATTTTGATAGTGGTAATGTTCTTGTTAATTAAGATCTTGTAAAGTAACAGAAGACTAACTATATATATATATATATAGATATATAGATATATGTTCAGCCGGCTGCCAATTGACATGTTTCATTTTATCGATGTTGGGAGTGCTTTTCAAGCAAGAGCAAATTGGGCATTGCATGTTTCATTTTACTGACGAGTGAATAATTGACATATCATTCCATGCCCTTTTTTTTCCGTCATCTATTTCATCTCGAGCCATGTGTCGTGTGTCGGGGGAAGTGCGCCCTGTCGCACTTGCCAAAACCTTAATGCCAAACACAACCGCAAAGGCTTGCTGATGAGGTCTGGAGATTCTAATCACATATAATGATCTTGAAATCCATGATGCATGTTCTTAATTATGTGTATATATCTTCACTTGCCTCTCTTTTTACGGCTTGTAAATGTTAATTATGCGTAAGTATAATTGAACTTTAATTTTACAGACAGCATGTAGTCCAGTTGGCAGATCGAATATTGCAGATCATGCGAGGTTTCCACTGAAATCAAGGGAAACCTCATAACTGAAGGGAATTAATATTGATGTCGGTCAAGATTTTTGAAAAAGAAAATGGAAAGAAGCAAGATCGATTGATCTAAAACTCCATGGCTCGTGATTTTAGTTTTAATTTTAGATTCAATTTAAATAGATAAATTATAAAGATCGAACTTAGCAGTTCAGATTTAATGTGGGGTGTATGGTATAAATCTTGACCGTCAATTAAAGAACATGGATGGTGATCATTAATTCAGCTAGATTTAAAATAGAATTTGTAACTATAAATTCATAATTATTGCTTTGTGAGAGAAAATACGAGTACCAGTATGAATATATATTAGATTCAGCCCTAGATTTTGTATGAATTTGATGTCTGACAAAATAGATGATCACTATGTATGTGATTTTTAGCTAAATGTGAGTTCAATTCATAACGCTTTTCTCATGGCTTATCATGCAACATAGAAAAATCTTCCATCATTATGTAGGCTTTGATTCAAAGTTAAAGAACTTTTGATTAGTCATATATGTTGGTCTTCTCCTTAACAATATTAGAAAAGAAAGCATCTCTTCCTCTAACTGCATCATTGCCATTGATGCTTTTGTCGAATCCTCATTTGCTAACTTTACCATTTATTTGTGTATATCGAAAAGTTTAGAAATAAAAATACAAAGTTCAAATAGAAATTAAAAAAAAACTAAAAATGTCAGAAATAAAAAATGTTTATATACGTTATGGAAAGTTCAAAAATTATTTTTTTTTGTAAATACAGAAAGTATGTATTATTTAAAATTAATGTACAAATTTGAAAAACACCAAAAACATCATTATTGGTTGCATTTTGAGTTTATTGGATAAGTCTTGTTTTGATAGTTCCTATTATCTAAACTTTAAATTTTAAATTTTAAATCCCAAATAAATTGCACAATTCATCCATATAATATTTAATAACCTTGAAAGCCATTGGCTTCATTCTGTCAGTGTGTGGAAGACGCTGTGAAGCAACGGTTTTCAAGTTTCACCTCCACGAGAGAAGATTCATTCTTACGTGAGACCACGGGTCCGTTTGTTTAATGCAAACAAACGGTACCTAAGAGTGTGTTTGGAAGATATTTTTTTTCCTTATTTACATATTCTTATGTCTTATTATTATATAAATTTTCTTTATTATACAACACTAAGATACACAATAAATACAACTGAAAAAGGTTAAAACAAACGTAACACCACAACTAATTGATCTTCCTGTTTAATGTAGGAAAAACACCATCAATGTCTTTTTTGCAATTATTATATTGAAATAATTTTAATGAGAAATTTTTCATTAAAATATTAGTAAAATTTTAAATGAAGCCATAAATTTTAATAAAAGATCTCTCAACCACTAAAATATCACTTAGTGGTAAAACACCATCAATGTGACAAAAAAAAGAAAAAAACTTTAACGATGAAATAAGGGCCACATTTGTTGTATTTACTATGTACTACAATGGTATATAATAAATCAATTAAATAATAATGAGGTATATAATATATTATGAGATAAAAATTTATAAAGTGATACATAAAAATTTAGGAAGAAAAGAAAATTCCAACGCACCTAAGGATGTGGTTGTGTTGGGTACATCACGACTGCCAATAAAATCTCGTGCACGTTTCTTTACTGATCCGCACAGCATGCAACATTGACCGACACAAGGGCAGAGCCACGCTGTCTTTATCCCCAAGGTTGCCTTTACAAAGAAGCCCGAGCACAAAATGTAGGACCGGAAGTGTTGGAGGCTGACGATCTGTGAAAAGAATGATGAGGACTTTCCAACTTATCGGCAACGTTTTTGTCGTCCACCATGGAGTGGCGATGCAGAGCATTCCTGCAAATTCAGCTGGTAAATGTCAAGCATGTGATATTGTGGGATGCAGAAATGGGTAATTAAATTCAGTTCCTGCTTAGAGTTTCAGTCTCATTTCAAGAACAAAAAAAAGGTGAAGATGATGGCAAAGGAACGTTAGCTTTCATTTTGTGGCAGGCAGCTATGCAGTATGCACTTGATTACACCATTTTGTAAATAATTCAACTTCTCATCCGTAAGTGTTACATCATTCACTTCTCCTGTCATCCTTCAGATAACTGAGATAAGTCCGTTTGCTGAAAGACTCCGATCATCACCAGCAGTGTAGAGGCGTCGATGGCAATCCATCGGCATGCACTACAACAACGGCGGACCATGACATGCAGTCCTCAATCCAGTCGGCGCAGTTGGGGCTGAGAGCTGCAAGTATGGTTTTATGTTTTCAATGCAACAAGTGTGTAATATAAAGTGTTTTTGAGGATCAGGGTGGGTTTGGAAAAGATGATGGAGATTACTCATAAGCTATCTAAAATCAACAAAAAAAGAAAAAAAAACGCTTAAATATGAAGATAAGCTGCTGAAAGCTTATCCGAAACAAGTAGATTAAACAAAACGTTTGGAACACAAACACAGATTATTACTACAACAAACGCTTGTTGTGAAAAAAGGCAACCACAAGTTAGTCGATCCAAACACACCATCCTAAGACTTGTGGTATGCCAACCTTGACCTTGGAATTTCAACAAACGAAAGAATCTGGATTTGGGAGCTCCAGACAAACTTATTGCTCCATCAATGCAGCATCGGTTTCAGATAATGGAGCTGCAAAAAAAATAAAACCGATCAAAACCTCATTTATGATGTGAAGCTACGTTGTTTGGTTCGGTCCAGACATAGCAATGGTAAAAATGAGAATTACCAAGTAAATCTTCATACAAATCTGTGAAGAATGAGGACTCCATTAATAAAGGTGGTGAGGATGCCTGACCCATAGAGTCATCAAAGTTAAGATTTGTACTTAGACCTGAAGTGTCGAAATTCATTGGCAGTATATTCCCATTGACATGGCCAAGCCCCTCTGACTTGTGCAATAAATTTGGTGCTTCACGTAGCATGCTTTCATCGTATGCATCAGGATGTTCGTCAGCATCAGTACACATGTTGCTAATTTCAGGTAAAGAAAGAACCAAGTCATGTGTCCGATGCACAGTTGTGTCAACATCCTTTTCAGAGATCCCATCCTTTGATAAAGGCATAAAGAAATGTTCAGAATCGTCAGAACCTTTCTTTTCTTGCAGATCCTGTGATAATACCTTATTTGTAGATGACACTGTTAAAGCACGTTCACGAACAGAACGTCTTAGACCTCGCATGTAAGACTCATCACCTGATTCAAATAAAAGACAATAAATTCATGTCTTCTTTGAACTAAAGTAGAAAATTAGAAATATACTTCTATTACAGTACAAAATAGACTTTGATGCATGACTTCTCCAACTGAGGTTGTAAGAGCAAATCACTAGGTGCATTAAGAATTTTGTAAATAAATTAAAAAAATTATTGACAGGATGATCATGAAGAAGTGCCAGGAGGAAAAAAAAACTAATAAGCAACAAACCTTGGTCATTTTCCATGTGATCACTGGAGTGAGGTTGATTAACTGATTTTCTTTCAGAGGTGCTTCCTGCTTGATTAGTCTGAGCAGGAGCAGCTTTCTTGGTTGTATGTGCATTCTTCCCAGACGAATTTGGAGAAAAACTAAATAGTTGTGGAAGCTTCATCGCAGGGCTAGCAGAAGCCTTATCAAGTTGAATCGTTGACAGTTTTGAAGTGACCTCAGAGACATCATCAGCACGATGTTCCTATTATAACTAAGGTGTCAGCATGACAAGTAATCAAGTTTTTGACTGAACTTGGAGAGCAATTAGAAAGCAAATAATATAGTATTCTTATACCCCTGGGACTTTCCCAAAAGGTCGAAACCTTTTGGGAATGAGAAAGTCCCAGGGCTACAATTCTGATGTGTATGAATGTTTCTTTCTCCATCTTTTCCCAGATAAAAAATTTATAAGTAGAGTATTACAAAAGTCCGTCCACTGCTTTGAGCTTCAATTGGAGACAAAGATCTATTGTAGTCATTTAAGGGAACAGTAGATGACAGTCTATTCACTTCCTCAGTAAGATCTGATATTGACTTCTGCATTGCTGGCACTGCTTCCTTCAGTTGATTTATGAGGCCCTAGTCACCAAAAACAACAGAGCAAATCCATAAATGTGAAGACGAAAAATCATTGCAAGCATAGGTGCATCCTTTTTCTGGCTATAATGCTTTGTTGAAAGGTCAAAAAATCAGAAAAGGCTAGGAGGTAGAATGCTGCATCCATTTTCCTTATGCCTGCTTTTTTAAAAAAAATTTAGTCAGAGGACAAATGATCTATCATAGCAATGGAATCGTCAAATAAGTTACTGATCAATATTTATGGAACCAAAATTGTTCCACGACTATTTTTGAGGTCCTTCAATTCATTGGGGACATTCTTGGATAAGCAAGTTTGTAAGAATGAACCAATGTCATATGGACGCATATGCTGATGAAATTTCACTCAGAGATGCAATATTTCTAGCTATTCTGCTTTCTGGTTTAGTTAGTAAAAAATAATTGGAAAAAATTGAAAATGAATTAACTAATGAGGTCATTCATTAAAACCAGTAGAACCATCAGGGAAAGTTTCAATCATCTCCACTGACATATCTGGTAGGCAAAGTCAAATTACTTAAGGATCATGTGTAGACCAACAGAGGCTCACAAGAGTACTAAATACTGGAGTGCATATGTAAACATACATTTCCTAGAGTTTATTTGTGAAAAATAACAAATTTGTAACTATTTCTTATGATTAGCAACTTTGCAAAATGCCTTCTAAGAAAAAAACCCTCTGTACCTCTATGCTGATTAAATGCTGCCGATGTTCCATAAGTGTCGTAGTCAATGACTCTGTGTGACCACTGCTACCAGGATCAGAAGGATCCCGAAGAAGCTCTGGACCCTCACCATCATTAGCTTTAGCCTATTATTTCACAATCAGGGTGATTATCAAAAGCAAACGTTGAGACATTGGCAATTTCCCATGAAGGAGCATAATACCAATAATATTCAGAGTAATCAAGGAAAAAGGAAATCTCAAGGTGACATCCCTAGTGATCCCTTGAAAATGCTGAAGGAAAGAGGTAAAATATGAGGCAGCAACACAATTTAAGTAATGTGATAACTGATATGAAAAAGAAATGCACATTTAACTAGACAATAATGATCGACTCATATGACAAGATAATATAATCAAATGCTATAAAAACTAGAATGCACACAAAAAGTATGATATTGATAACACAAGTTATATATGTCTCCCAGTCATATAACACAATATCAAATATTTAAAAATTCTAATAAATAAATGGAATTTTAGTATATATAGTTTCTTTTGCATGTGTAGAACGTGGATAGAAAATACGAAGAGGAATAAAATTAGGATAAATTTCTATGTATCTAGATATAAGAAAACATAAATCATAACAAGAAAATAGAAAAAAAGAAGATGAAGATTAAAAGAAAAGAGATCCAAAAACTCACTAAGAATAGATGAGGAAGAGGATATAGAAATAAAGTAGATAAAAGAGGGAGTTGATGTTAAGGAGCTAAAATTGAAAATAAAATTATAGAATTAAAGGGAAAAAATAAAACACCAAAGATAAACAAAACACCATTAAAATTTAAAAGTATCAAATTTTAGTAAGGTGAACAAAGTAACTAAAGAAATGTTTTTGCTTGATTGAATTTAACCACACGAAGACTAGTTAAGGTGATTCCCCCCACAAAGCCTAGCTTGATAGCCTAAGGCAACTAGCCTTAACAACTATGATAATATTGACAATATAAAATAAATGACTAGGGAATTATAATTTGATACTTGCTAAAAATGAGTAATTGTTTATTTTAATCCAACAAAATTCAAAGAATGTTAACAAAACATTTCTTAGTTTTATGGATAGTCTGAAACAAATAGCACATTAATAAAAATTCCTAAGACTTTTATAAAAAGGAAAATAGTAACAAGTAGATAAGTGTGCTCCAAGAATATTCACCATACAGAAATCGATGTCTCATGGGAATAGAGAAGCACATTGATAATGGAGGGATCATTCCTCAAATCCTCGTGATAGTTTCTATGAAAATGATAAAACCATTGACTAAATTACTGTGGCCATGAATTTCCCACTGTTACGCTTCGTGACAGAATTCTCAATGATGGTGATTGTGAAGATGTCCACATCTGTAAACATAAGTACATGCAATTCTTGAACTCCACCAAACACCATCATCAAAGAATCCCACTGACTTATATACAACTGCTGAAAAGAAAGGATATTTTTACTCAAAAAAGAAATGAAATCAAAGTTCTATTAATGGCAAAAGCACGTTATAGAATATTTTCAATTATGGAATGAATCTCAGAAACTAAATATTTTAGAATAAAATTAATGAAATTAAAAGCTATCATTAGAACTCTAATAAAAGCTGGTAGATAGTATTGAAGAAGGAATATAAAAATAGAACCTGTAAAATACCAGTAATCAATTATACAACAATCTACACTCAAGTGGGACGGAAGAGCTTGAGAAACATGGTAATAAAAATTTTACCACAATTTATACTGTTTTAAAAATAAAGATGTTTTGACAGAATTCAACTACACAACTCCAGTAAATTCTTCTGTGACATGCCACTAGGCATAGTCAATAAGTCAATGTAACACCCTCTTTATTATCATTCTCATGCTTAGTGGAGTTACGAAATCACCATTTGTTGGCTTTAAAGAGAAGTTCATTATGAAACCCAGAAAAAGAAACTTCAGATCTCACTCTAAATCTTAACGCACCAGATTAAGTGACTGCTTATGTATCCTTTGCAGTGCATGTGTCCAACGCCTAAGAACCTCAGCAACATCAACAGTAGGAAGAACTTTTCCACTTCTATCATCTATCCAAGATAAAGATTCATGATTACCCTGAATACTAGTGAAATCTGTTGACCCAGATGAAGTCAGATCACCTGGTGAACTTAATAAACTGTGTGAATTTTGGTCGTTACAGCTTGATTCCATAGCTGCAAGTAAAGATGATCCGGAGATGCGATACCTAAAAGAAGTTGTGCAAAAAGAATAATAAAAAAGAAGGGAGTCACCAAACCAAACAAATTAAGAACTCAGTTTTATCCACCTATGTTCACGATGGGCAATCAAATCTTCAATCGGACCAGAAGCAAGTACTTCATGCTGGCCTGATATTATAAAAGTACAAATTAGAATAAAATTTATAAACAGTGTAAGCTGTAAAATTCAATGTACATTTCACATTTATTTTTTAAAAATATCTCCAAATTTTTACTTCCGTTACCACCAGAAATAGATATCCAAGAAAATCTGAATTTATAAGAATGATTTTCCAACCATTTACAGTCTAATGTATTGCAGAATTGGATACGAAGCAAGCAACAGAAGGAAAATTAAGAAAATTGACACCATTACCAATTTCTTTTAAAAATTCTACTGTTCATACTAAAATGGGTGTGGCATCTTTCTTAGGTGGGAAAATATCCAACAGCACAAAGATAACATATATACATCAAACAGACAAGATACAACCATTCCACTATTTTAGTATTAAATCAGATAATGATTATGAATAATATCCTAATAATTCTACTTGAATTCAGCATCGTGTCAATGGATCAATTATACATACACATCAGGTTTTACATTGTACCAGTGAAAAAGTAAATGCTATGCACATGCCTATGGTGCTTTTGTCTCAAAAACATTGTGCAAGGATTTTCACTGGTACAATGGATTGTTATCTTTTAAGTATTTTGAAAAAGGGATCTGTTAGATGAGAGGAAAAAATTCAGTAATCACAGGGATTGCATGTACTCACTAAACCCAAGGTAATATGGATATCCAAATATCCATTAACCCATTGGACACTCCTCTTCAAGCACAAATTTCCAACTTGTTTAAATATAATTCAAGTACATTGACAACTAATCCCTAAGTGAAAATATTAATAATCTCCTCTAAAAAGGAATTATAAAGAGTAGACACAACCTTTTTCATCATCAAGCCTCTCACATAGTGGCAATCAACTATGTTTTATCTTCTCATGGAAAGTTGGATTGACAGAATAAAGATAGCTGTTTGATTATAACAACACATGGACATTGGAAATTCTAAATGGAAACTAAGCTTACTAAGTAAAAACTACGACCATTTCTCTCTTCAAAAAAACCTTCAACTATGACAACTCAAATAGCTTCTGTGCTATGGATCTATACTTTACCCCAACACTAAATCTGGAAACAACATTCATTTCTTATTTTTCAAAGAAACTAACGAGTCTCTATGTACAACTTGAAATGATCAAGCATAAATGAGGAAGTTCTTACCATTTAGTTTGATTGATGCGCCATTGAGATTTCATAGACAGGTAATGGACACAAGTAGACTAGAGGAGACCATAATCTGTGCTGACTGCTGACAGTCACAAAAAATACATTTTAACAAGCAAGCAGGGGTACCAATGTTAGAGATAGAAGATCTGTCAGAGATAGGAGGAGGAGGAGGAAGAGGAGGAGGAGGAGGAGGAGGAGGAGGGCCAGGAGGCTGGGGGTGGTGGAGGTTAGGGCATGTGACCTTGCTTTAGTACTATGTTAGATAAGAGGAAAAATGAGAGACGAACTTCACTAATCAAAGGGGTTACATACATACAGGGCATACGAATTTCTAGGGAACTGTATCCAAATATCTATTAAGGGATTTAGCAAGATCATATCTTGAAATATGTAAAAATTATTCTTGAAAAAAGCTACTAACTCAACTTTTTTAATTTTTCTGGATGGTTAATTTTCAAAAAAGACAAAAATAATAAGAGGATTACATTAAAGGTTGAATAAGAATATCATACAGGATCTTTTGCCAATCAAAAACCAAAGTAACAAAAAAACTGTCCTTATCATATAAGGTGGATAATCTGTATCTTATATTACACACACATGATCCTTCATTATATAATCTTATTTGAACTGAATTCACATAGATCCAAGTAATGACAAAAAATATGGATACTCCCTCCTGAAATTTAAGAATTAAAAATAAAATTTTCAAGATAAAACCTTTGGTTTAGATTTTTCATCGAAAATGTATTGACTTGTATACTTATTTCAATTTCTCAACAAGTAACACGTCATATTTCACACCCTTGTTAGGAGAGATAAAATGATAAACTTTGAATTTCAAATTAAGAAAATGCAGCTTTAGATTTCTGTAAATGATTTATAGCATTTGACACTCTAATGTAATATGGAAGTATGGAACATATCAAATGCCACATTTTTATGTTCAAAAAATGTGCATGAACACCTACAAAACGGGAGACAGAATGATAAAAGTGAACTATGTAAAATCAGCAGTCAGTTTATAAGTGTAGGGTGAGAAATGTAAGAGTATATGCTTACTTTTACGAGCTAACAAAGACTCCCACAAGCGAGTAGCCTTAGACACAAGATGAGATGTCTGACTCGGAGAACCAACTACTCGATCATCCCATAGTTCTGCATCTGATTTGGCTTTGTTCCTCAGATCTTGCAACTTTTCTAGTTCTTGCTGCAGATAAGCCTGCACAATAAGAATAATGAGTCCTTCAGTGTTAATTTTCAGTAATCCTTAAGACAATGGCAGGCAAAGGAAAAATACAATAAAAACAACAGTCACTGTAAGAGAGTTACCATCTACCTCTTCAGCACAAAGGACACGAAATTCTGCTGTCATTTCATGAGCTAGATTGGAGTGCATAGCTTGCCTATGAACAGCATCATTTGCATTGTTTAGAAACTTCCTTCGCTCTAAAGCTATCCTGGCCTGCTCATGAAAGAAATTCAGAGTAGGGAGGGCATAACATAATCTCTATATCATGGTAAAACAACTCAATGATCTGAGAACAATAAACTCAATTATTAAAAATCAGAGCTTCCAAACAAGAATTTAAAGCTGTATTTGTAATTTGCATGGGTCAAGTTCTGGTTTCTCCAACTTCTCTTTTATTGGAGTGGGTTTTGCCTACTATCTAAAAGGGCACATGTCAATGCCTCAAGGTTTACATTGTTACAGAAAAAGAATCCACTGTCAAAATTCTGCATATTGCATAAGGTTCCGTGACCACAAGTTATATTTTTGGGAAAAAAGTCCATCAAAGTTCCCTTTCTTGTTTATTTTTTCCATTTTAAAATATCAAAGGTATGATGATCATTCTAGTGGGAAGAAAATGATGCAAGTGTCGGATTAAATTCCTTAAACCTTCGGAGACAAGCATGTACATTTCTAGACCTTAGGTACTAATGTGTAAAACTGATCAAACCATCAGGCAAACTGGACATGACAAGCCAATCCATCTAACTAAACGGAAATCACTTCCAAATTTAAATCTCTTATTGTCATTATATACAGATAACTTCAAAATTTATCCACATATTGGCCTTACTCCCTAACTTAAAGAATCAATTTTTCAATGTTATCATTTTTACTAAAGCACTTGCAAACATTTCAACACCATTTCTACAATAAAAATGATTAAATAAAGAAATTTGATGTAAAATAGTTCGAATCTATGCACTACAACATTTAAAATCACTTCCATGCTTGAGCATGACTTACTACATACCTAAGAATGTAAAATAGACCAATGTCATATTCCATATCTGTTTAATATCCGAATAATCTAAATCAGTCCAATTATTTAATAGTTGGATAACTATTTAAATATATGAGTGTATATCCAATGGATTTATCTATATTATAATAATATCCATGTCCAAGGAAACCCAATTCAGATATTTGAATTCAAAAATCCGAATTCAGGTAATATTCAAATTGTAGAAAATCTTATCCCGGATATCCAATTTTGGAATCTGAATTCAAATGCGACTGTTTCAGATTTAATATATATAAAAACTTGAGCTAGATATCCAATTCAAGATGCCTAAATTTGAATATGATTATTTCATATAATATAAATATATGTTAAAATAGTGAATTATAAATAAAACAATAATTTTTTTGATTGGAAATAAAATAAAAGATTTAAATTATGTTGGATATCTAAGTATCTAATCAGATAAGTAAAGGAATTGGAATTAGATTTTAATCAGAAGATATCATGTATTTCCAAAACTGATCAGATTATTTTTTTATTTGAATTTCAAAATCTGACTAATACTTGTCAAATTGTAAATCTGTATAATTTCATTCTAAACATATTTGAATTTGACTCAAATTTTGGATTTCAAATATCTATTGACATGCATATATATACAAGAACAATATGGTTCACTCAAGGAGGTAAAAGATGATATAATTAGAGACTCATAGAAAACATTAAGGCTTTCCCAAATTAAACCGCTTGAAAGAAAGGCCCAAATTCAATCATGATATTTCAAACCTCCAATGAAAATATATGTATAGCACTAATATGGTGGATAATATGAAAACTATATAACTCAAATAATTTTAAAAAGGTGCAGGAAAAAATAAAGGTTCAAAAATTACAAAAGACGATTTAGCAAAACAGTAAAGTTATAGTTGTAACGACCTAAGTCATCTATACAACAAACCAGCACATGGGCTTGCAAGAGGTTCAGTGTAAAGGGGAATCACCTTATACATGGGGAGCAATGCAGCAGCATGCAAATAAGAAACATCAGTCAATGAAGCAGGCAGAGGATTAGAAGCCACATCAGCTGCAAATGACCTCCGATGGACCTCCCGCAGAGCATGCACAGAAAGCTGCCAAAGAAGCTCAACAAATCTGCAATTGATGCTCGAGATGGCATATTTCAGTGACATATCTACTGCATTCTCTAATAATATAAGAACATGATGAAATGCAGGAACCACTTGGACGATTTAACTTCTGCCTCTTCTCTTATTTCAGAGTAGAATATGTACTCCTAAGACAATAAACCATGATGCCCTCAAAAAGATCAAAGACTTCAAAAACAATTGCTTACTTTTGTGCACCTGTCATTTAATATACCTCAAACTTTCAACTTACGTGTATCCAACTCGGAAAAACCATGACACGGCATTACCTCTCAAATACGTACATCGATCCAAAAAACCAAGATGAACTGAAGCAATGTGAGTGCGAAACAGCGAAAAGCAAATCCACCAACCTTGGTCCACAGCATGTTGCCAGGGACGAAACCCTAGAATTGCTCCTCGGCAGCGCTCCCTGCGACTCTAACTCACTGATAATCCCCTGCACAATCTGCGTCTCCCACGAAAAAAACAACCAAATTCCAACCTAATCCAATACAATTCACACAAAAGAACACAGCCACCAAAGTCGTCCACGCCCACACTCACCTTCCTAAACTCCCTTGACTGCGACGAATCAAATATCGGCCACACCTTGTCGAAATCCTGCACCAAAATCCACAAAGATCGCGTCAGGCAAACGACATTACAAACTGAGGGTGAGAGGGGCGGAAGCGTGGGCAGAATGGGATCTATGCCTTTGCGGACTGCACGGGACCGCGGAGTGCGGAGAGGAGGAAGTAGAGGAGCTGTTCCCCCATCCTAGGGTTAGAGTGTCGGAAGTGCCCGTAGCGGGGAGCGGTGGCGCCGCCGAGGACTGCAGGATCGAGGCCTAGGAGGAGGCAGTTGGTGTACATGGCGCTTTCCAACTGCGCATCCTTTTCCCTGTCCCTCTCCGTCGCCATTCCCGCCGATATCCACCACCTCCTCCTCCTCCTCCTCCGCCTCGCAGATCTCGGGAACACAACAGGAACGGTTTCTGCTTTCTGTTCTTCCGGCGTGCGTGTTTCAAATTCGCAAGCGTATTTGTATGTCAATTCCAGCTCTCCTTCGGATGGATTTTGGTATTACTCCACTTAAATACTTATATATGTTCATGTTATTATTTAAATTCACTAATTTAAAACTGCAAGTACAAATAAAAATCAAAAATAAGGTGTTACACACATCATCAATGTATATTACATATCATCACTACTGGAAATTTAATTTTTAAATGACATTATTAGAGTTATTTTTTAGTGGTAAATTACAAATTTAAGTATTTTTCTATAAGGGATTAAAGAATAATGAAAGAGAGATTTAAGAAAACGATGGTACATTACATTAATCTTAATAGAAACATTTATAGTTTCTTAGTCGATAGAAGTAAAGAAGAAGAAATTATCGTTAAAGTCATTTAACATAGTGCTCTAAAAGTATAAGTTTAAAAATACTAATTAGACAATAAAGATTGGTTGTGGTGATATGAGGAGGGAGACTAAAGTTACGTTGATTAGATAAATTATTGAAAAATTTAGATAATCAATATTTAATCTAGACCATTTAATTAAAACACCACTAAAAACGTAATTCTAATTATACTACTAAAAAGTATTTTCTTGTACTAACATAGAATTTGAATTGTAGTACAATAATAATTGAATATATTTAAAAAAATAAAAAAAAATAAAAATAATTACATATTTTCTATTTACACTATACAAGTTTATTATTTACATTTAATATATAAAAATTACAAAATTTTTACATTAATATGCATAAGTTATTCATATGTATATTGTGCTTGCTTATGTCAATATATAAAAATTTATACAAAAGTTGTAGCCGTAAAAAATGTTTGCATCGGAGGAGTAATACTTATTTTTATGTCGACATCTGCTGCCTTTTTAACAGATCATCTATTTTATTTTTTAATAAATATAAAATTTAAAAACTTAAAAGTTATTCTCTCGTAAAATTTAAAACTCTCTCTTCACTTAAAAAGAAGTGTGTACTCTCTCTCCCTTAATTTTAAAAATTCACTCACGTGCGTATATTTCGAACTGTTGTATTAATTAACTTATAAAAATTAATTAATTTTTCATTAATTATGAATATGGTGATTAAATTTGAAAGAAATTTGTAAATTTTTTTAAAATAATTTGATTTTAATTATGTAGTGTTTAATAAAAATAATTCAGGGTGGAATTTTTTTAACTTAAATATTAACGTGGATTTAAATAATAATAATTCGATTTTAATTATGTAGTGTTTAATAAAAATATTTCAGGGTAGATTTTTTTAACTTAAATATTAAGGTGGATTTTTTTAAAAATAATTCGATTTTAATTATGTAGTATTTAATTAAAATAATTTAGGGTGGATTTTTTTTCACTTAAATATTAGGGTGAATTTTTTTAAAAATAATTCGATTTTACTTAAAAAATATTTTGATTAAATATTTAAAAACACTCCATTTTCAATCAATTATTTTTCATGTGTCGTGTTTAATTTCAA
>JAMKPZ010002239.1:0-45576 GCA_024699675.1 Amphibolis antarctica
AGGCTTATTTAGTGATTAGTAGATTTCAATTATTTAGTACATTGAAATTTGTGATTTTTGCCACCTTTTTTTGCAATAATATATCTATTTTTTTGTATTTCAGGTGGCATTGCAGGATCTATGGAGACAAAAAAATGAAGTTTGGGCTTCCTATATATGCCATGGTGTTTTGACAATTCTGCAAAACCGTGTTGGTATGTCTTACTATGGAAACATTATGACTATTTTTGTTCTTTTAGTTGTATTTGATAATTGATATAGGCTTATTGAGGTGGTGCTTAGGCACCTAGATGTGAAATGTCCTTTAGGCATTTCATGCCTTAAATTTGATTGGATGTTGGCTGGATGACTTGGATCTAGTAATGGATCTAGCTGGATTCCATGTTGGAGTTATGCTTTTTACCTTTTTTCCTTGCAAAAGAACTCAACTATATATATTTGATGGAATACTATTAAAATATACATAATTACTGAAATATATAATCATATATATTATCAAAACATACAATTAGTATCATTGCACCTTTATATTTTAGTGTTATCTCGAGAGATTATTGTAAAGTCAACGTGATCAACTTACATTTGTGCCTTTCGTTAGTGTGACACTCATTTGTGCTTGTTTGTTGCTACCTGGTTGTTGTTATTACAACAATTATGATGATTCTTATGTATCTTTTGCCTATTACAACAATCTGCTTCTGTTTCAAGTTATTTTATTGTTTTAGTTGTGTATTCAAGTTTGCTGTATGTCATGCATTGTAGATGCTCTAGCTTAGTGGTGAGTGTTAGAATAAGTACGTGTTAATGGATACTTATATTGATTCTAATTGGGTTACTTTTAGGTTAAGCAATTATATTCTCACCAATCAAGTAATAGTTGTTTTATATGTCAGACATTGTATTCTTCCTCATTATAATATTATTACATTCATCTTGACATATTATAATAAACATTCTAAAAATTAAATACTTCAAAATTTGTTTGTGACTAGCTATAATAGTAAATGAAGATGGTTGATGAGGTTGTAGACTTACTGTAGAGTGGAAAGTGACCAAAGAATCAGGTGGATGAGGATGACAGTTATGTTGAATTTGTAAATATGTATAGAGTAGAATGAAATTGGAAACTAACAAAGTGTCAAAGATATCATCATGTTGGAGGGCGAGAATCTGGTGGAAATTGCTATAGGTGAGATGGAAGAAGGGGTTGCAATTTTGGAACTAGCATTTGATCTGTGGTTGGATCAACAAGTAAAGGCCGCAACAAAGAGAAGGAAGTTGGAGTTCAACTACAGGTGTTTTGGTAGCTTGTTTGTAGGTCTGGTGTAATAGGGTTCAAGTTCGATCAAATCAAGTTATTAGATTAGATGCTGTACTAGTGGTCTGTATTGTGGGTCTGGAAAATCGTAGTGTACCAAGGTTTAGGTTTGGCGTGATTGAATGGTTTGACTGCTTGATATATCGAAGGTTGGTGCAAGTTAAGGTAGTGCATTAGGTGTAGCAATGCAACTAGAGTTCAATTCCAGTGTGATCAATTGATGTATCATGTGCAATGTTGTGATCGATGTTAGTTTGATGTGACCAATCGTGCATCGAGGTATAACGATAGAACTGGAAGAGTAGAGGAAGCTTTGGTGCTACCAAAGTATAGATTCAGTGCGATTGGGTAGTACCACTACCTGGTATATTGAGGTTCAGCAGAACAACAATATTTTTGATGAGAAGTTTCATGTAATCAATCAATGCTATCGATCGATCATATTAAGGTTTATGCAGGATTATTAGAGGAAGCCTGGGATAGGCGATGCGATCATTCAGTCCTACCAAGTGTCATACTAACTAATAATGGCGTCATTGAAGCTTCTAGAGTTAGATATGGTTGGACTAGTTGGTGTTATCAGTTGGTCTCTTGTGTAAATCAGTAAGTGGGACGACTTGAAGCAATGTTTGGCAGGCTCAACCGATAGGTTAGACGATGTGACCGAAGATCTTGTTGCAAAGGGTGGTTGTAGTTAGGGAAAATTCTTGAAGGGTGTTTGTGTGATTAGATGGGGATCGAGTTAGGTGCAACAAGGATATCATTTGCGGTAATAACCAAGTCAATTGTGGGGAAAATTCATTGTGCATGTGGAGCGACTGAGTTGACCAACTGCGGGAAGATTGTTCAGATTTTTGCGCAAACCTTGTTTTCCCTATGCATGTGAAAGGGAGATTTGTGGCCAAGATGTATAGGTGACTGAGTCTCACATACCGCATGTGTTATTTTATAATAAATATGTATGATGACTGTTGGTGTTGATACCCTTGCATATAAATGCTTAGTATAAGCTATTTGTAAGCTTTTAGAGATGAATAAGTGAGAACACTTAGCTTGTGTAATTTTCCAGTTGAACGAATAAATTCTTTCTCTCTCTCTTCCTCCAAGTTTTCTTTCTCTTAATCCGATGTGAATTTCTACCTTGAGTTTTCCATATTTTATGTCTAACTTCTCTACCTCGCAAGCTTTCAAACTCAACGGGTTTTGTGAGTTATAGATCAACATTCCAGGTTGTCTGCAAGGTGCCTGCCTTCTCCAGAAAAGAAGTTGGATCTTGTCTTCTTTTGCTAGAAAAATCTGTGACACTGCAGGGGTATGGAGCATGTACTGTAGTGGTTCTCAAGGACTCATTTTTTGCTTTTTTCCTTTTCTGTAGCAGTCACTGTTTTGGGACTTTTATTTGCTAAAAAATCATCTTCAGTATTTTTCGTAAGTTGTTTACCCTTATGGTCCTCTTCATTTAAATGGACGGGGAGAACCTGTAATCTTCATTGGAAGGATACATTTGACATTTCAATCACCAAAATTGGTTGCTTCATGTGGGAGTGGTATCCCTGCCACTCCCCTTTTTCTTCTTTTTCGAAAGTGTCAGGAGCAGGTTACAGAAATGCTCCATACAAGAGTGACCATTGTCTATTTCAAAATGCTGCTCGCACATGGCTTAAGGTTGGTTTGGCATGTCTGGATTCTTTTGGCAAATGCTGTCTTGTTTTTTGCAGATCAGAGAAGGATCTGTAAAAAGAAAAATGCAGTAATTTAACCAGAATAGATATAATGTCTGGGCACACCCACCTCGGCAGTATGATTTATTGCAAATATTCAGCTCCCAAGTAGAAAATCATTGGTGCACATACTTAGGATAAGTCAGTTACAATTATCACTTCTCACGTTAAGCCTGATTTCTAGTGCTACTAATTGCATTAGAAATCATTGAAGTTATATGCTATTATTAGGTAATTCATTTTTTTAATTTTCTCTATTTGTTTTTCTAAATCCTTTTAAACTTTTACTTTTTGTGACTTAATTGGTTCAATAATCTTTAAAAACTTGTTTGTTTCAATAAAAATGACAGAAAAGAAAATGACGAGTGAATATGGAATTCATGAGAAGAAATGATGAAAAATGATAGGAATGTAGAGGTGTTTATTTATAGACAAGAATGTAATGGAATTTAAAATTAGGGTGTTTATGTAGAGATGAGAATTGACAAATTATTTTTAACAATTATTGTGAAATGCTTACAATAGTTTTTTGTTATCTTTTATGAGAGAGAAATAAAGTGGATCTCATTAATAAGAAATAAGTTTCAATTTGAGGATCTGACCATGAGAGTCAGCAAAAGGAAGAGAAAAGGTGTAAACGTGAAAAGTAAATGTTACATAACAAGAATGGAGACCTTTCCCTTTTTTGTCTCTTCAAGCCAATCATATTCTACTTCTTTAAATGTCCTTAAGTACGATAAAATTCCTTTAGAGGGAATATTGTAAACACATAGGTTCTGTTTGTCTAAACATTTTTTATTATGCATCTCTATTTTTTACTATGCACTATAGTAATTTACTGCAACATTTATCAAACAACTTTAACATTTTACACTAAAGAATTATACAAAAATACTTATATCGTAAATTATATAATTCTTTGAAAGATGTGAATGTCACCTTAACTCACCATACAAACCAACAACCCCATGGTTATTGAAGCTCATGATATTTGATTACCTTACCATGAATAATTCTCTTAAAATCTCGCAGCTTCATCTGAAAAGCTTCAGGCACTAGCTTTAGTGGACTCTTTGATTACCATAGTTGGTGAAAAGTGTCTACTTGATCACAATAACTTACTTGGTGAGCAAGATCCCTTGCCAGTTGACAAGTAAGGATTGTTTTATTATTTGCCAAGATATTTGATATAAAGATCTTTGGTTCATTACTTTTTGTTGCACTTCCTTTAGGTGTCTTTTACTTGTTCTTGAGTCATCAAGGGTTGAAGTTGCTGTTCTTCTCAATGAGCTAGCCTATTTGAAGTATGAGGCTATAAATATTTCTCCCCCATTCACAGAAACTCTCATTTTGAAGCAACGTAACCTTGCTGTTTCATTTTCATTGATAGAGAAAATTATCAAATTTATTGCAAGTGATAATGGGGCAAACGGTATGTTTGTAATAATCGTGTGGCTGTGCTTTCCTTCCATGTTTTTATTATATATCAATACCTTCTTGACATGAACATTTTGATCTTTATTTCTTTGCAAACTTTGCTAATAGTTTTAGGTAATTGTAGGTATTTGAGCTTTCATTGTGTGTACTTTGTTGTGCACTTTCATAAAAAAAGCTTCATTGGTTATGCCATCTTGTGATGTTTTCTTCTTTTCTAAATCTAGATTGATAGCATCTTCTAAAAAGATAATTGGCATGTGATACCTCTTGAATGTAAGATATTATCACATGCATCCTCATGAAATAGGTTTTTAAATAATATTCAAATAGTGTGACATTGATTCATTTACTGCAACATAAACAGTTTTTCAGTGGTTATGATCTTTTTTATGATTTTTTTTAATCAATTTGCAATGTGTGGAAAGCTATTTGCATATTTTCAGCATGGTATGCCTGAACTGCATTGTAGCTGATTAGCAATGAAGCAATGTATTTGACTTAATTGAAGGAAATATAAAAAAGGATATCAGTTTGGGGTTTTGAAAAGGTCTAATTGTACACAGCCTTACATTCATAAATGGAGATTCAAGCTAATGACCTTTAAATTGCAATTAGTAAGACCATTGCATCAAGTTCACCCTCATGATGGAGGGCAATCTTTATCAAATAAAACATTTCTTGGCAAAAAAGATAGTAAATGCTTATTAGTGAAAAAGGTTCATTTTCTATTCTTCCTTCATTTTCAAGATAAACTTATATGAAAATAGGGCCACAAGAATAGTGGGCCCAATGTAGGCCTAAAGGGAAATTATTACTCTAACACCACTCCTCTTTATGTTAGGTGCAAATATATCTAATATGTCTAGCTTGTTATAAATATTTTGAAAACTTCTAATTGATAAACTCTTGGTAAAGATATTAGCAAGTTGTTCAGACAATTAAGCTTCATGACCAAATCTTTAATAAAATGATAGTTAACTTTAATGTCTTTGGTTCTCTTATGGGATGTAGGATTGTTGGCAATAAATATGATTGATTGGTTAATCATATTACCTTATATGTAGATCTCCCTGTTGACACCTCATGTTTAGGATGCCCCCTCTTTTTTCTTTCTTAGACTAATCCACACTCTCATATAAACTAGTATATTTTTCTTCCTCAGAGTAGTCCACTTACCCTCATATAAATTTAGCATATTTTTCTTCCTTGACTGCCATGTGGGTTGCTACGTCATTTGCCACATCAGCATGTCCACTCTCCAGTTGCCTATTGGCCACCATGTAGGATGCCACATCATCATTTTACTTTTTAGTTGCTTCATTGGCTGCCACATGGCTCGTTAGCATGCCCCTGATGTTATGTTTTTTGGACTTATAGAGCTTGATTTATGGCTTTCTAAGGACTAGCACCTAGATAGGGGAGTGCCTATTATGTTATTTGGATGGTAGTCATTCTCGACTCTTGTAATCAATCACCCAATCTTGGATGAACTCCTTTATGATTTTTCTAGTATTGCTTGTTGAGTTGGCTTTCTTTGAAACCTGTTTTGTGGTTTGTCATTACTGGACTTGTGAGATATGATTTGTTGAACTTAGGTGTGTAGACAAGTGGACTACCAGGAAACTGCACAGCTAAAGGTTGATTACCACGCTAACTGCAATCTATCTAGTCTATGGTTCTCTGTTTTATAATTTTCTTATGAATCTTATTCAAATAGCTTTAATTTGGCACCTGGTGCATGATTTTTGGCCAGTGGGTTTGAGAAATGTAATTTGTTGGAGTTAGGTATGCAAACGGGCAGACTGCCAGAAAACTACTGTCATTAGTGACTTATTGTTGCAGCTGTAGTTTATCAGGAGCCGTAAATTATAGTTTAATAGTTTTCTATGATTCCTCATTCAAATAGCTTTCCAGAGACAATTTTATGATTTTTGGAGTTCGGATGAGTGATATATGAATTTTCCATTATCATTATATATTCTATCTGGTCTTTGTTTTTGACTATCTGATGCATGTTGTTTCTTAGGCTTAATTACCTATCAAGATGAAATGATTTTCCTGAGATTTTTTACCCATGGATGGGTCATCTAGAGCTTGTTTATATGCATTTTATTTCGTGGCATTTCCTGCATGAGAGAATTTTCTATGGGTTTTAGAAGTTTGGAATATTTCTGGACTCCTTACTATTTACATATTGCACCTGTTGCTTGCTCAATTATGGCATTGAGGACTGGATGACATTTTGTTTGTGATTTTATCTTGATAATAGACTTCCTGATCTTTCATTTGAGACCAATTTCATGATTTTAAGGTGTTTGTCAATTTCTGTATGTTTTTTACAAATTCTGCTATTTGCAGTCTCTTTTTGCATTTTAATGCCTTAATTGTCTTTAATTACCTATGATTGTCTATGCATGTTTTAATTCATTTTTCTTGTTTTTTAGTTGAAATTAAGTGGTTATTACTTATATTTTTCTAAGTCAAGGGAATGCCAACTAATTTCATAAATAACTATCAAAAATGGCTTAGTTCATCATAATCACATTAGGTGATTATGATTTAAATGTATATTAGCCTCTTACTTCTATCTTTCTACAGAATATAGGATGGATTTTCTCTAGACTAGGCATTTTATCTTTATCTTTGAGTGAGAATTAATCTTTTCTAACTATTTGCAAATTCTATATTTAGAAAGTATTTTGGTTTACTCACATCTTTAGTAGTAAAGTGCTTGGATAAATACTACTTTGTTACTTGAGTTACAACTACATCATCTTCTATTAAAAAGATATCATCTGCATAAACATAATGTACATGGTCTTCTTAATAAAAACTAAATGATCAATTGTGCACTGTTGGTAATTATCATATATCGTTACATCACTAACTTACTAAACCAAGCTTGTGGATTTTGCTTTAAGTCGTGAAACACATTCTTGTGAAAACACGCATGATTCTCTTCTTGAGCATTATACTTAGGGGTTTGCTCTATGTAAACCTTCTTGGATAAGTTGTCATAAAAAAAGTTATATTTTATGGCTAGTTCATTTAGAGACTAATGTTTATTAATTGCCATTAAAACTAGAACTTTAATTGAGTTAAGATAGGCTAGTGGGGAAAATGTTTTATTATAATTTATACTATGAGTCTAGATAAACTCAAGTGCTACCAAACGAGCTTTATATCTATCAATGAAGCCATTTGTATTAAATTTAATAGTAAATATCTGACATCTAACAACCCTAGTACCTTTAGGACAAGGTACTAAGTCCTAAGTGCATTGAGATGTTAGGGTATTCATTTCCTCGTTGTCCATTGCGGTTTTCTACCAAAGGGTGAATAGAGATGAAGGGCAAATTGATGAAAGGAAGATTGAAGATGACGTGGTTGTGGTCCTTGGAGATAGGTGATGCTGATGACATTGATTATATTTGGTGGACATTGATGGACATTGATGTTCAACCTATGAACCTGTGTGAGGAGGATTTGAAGAATGATGACTATGAGGGGGAACAAGTGAAGGAATCAGAATAGACTCGGACTCCTCTTCAAGTGGAGAGGAAATAGAGTTAAAAAAACATTGAGAATTAAAAAAAGTAACATCAACAAATACAAAATAATGTTTGGTGGAAGGGTGATAACAACAATAGCCTTTTAAATATGTGAGTACCCAACAAAAATATACTTAAGAGACTTAGGAGCAAGTTTGCCCAAACTTTTGTGGCTTAGGTTTGTTTAATCATATGTAGTCTTCCATCTACAAATAGGGATTAAATCTCAACCTTCAGGTCACAATAAAGCAACCTCTCTAGTGTACCAATGATCACCCTCTAACTTATAATTGGGCTGCACAATCAAACATATTTTATTCTTTAAGCACATTATACCTACATCTCCTTGCTGAAATTTTCATCAAACTCCATATTTAGGGGACCTTTGTGAAAGTGCTATTGTGAAAGCCATTGATGGGCTAAACGAGACAATTAGTCTAATTTTGGACTTCTTATGTGATGCAAAGGTATGCTTTGTTGATGTTTTGTACTTAAAATAATTAACTTTGGTACAAAGAATTCATCATTTGCTTTCATTGGGAATCGGTGGTGATTTGCAGGATCATGGTCAAAGAAAAGGAGATCACCTTCTTGCTTCAGTACGTCTTTTGGGAAGGTATTTCACTGTGATCCCTGTCTTTAAACTCGACATTTGTTCAACATTTTGAACCGTCACTTTCTGATAGTTTTCCTTGAGATTTTTGTTTTAAAATGGAACTTATATTCTATATTCATGAAACAAATCAAAGTGCAGTTTATTTTCATATAACTAAATGTTTCTAAAATTTGTTAGAAATCCTTATTATAATTTTTCTTCCTAGTCTCAAGCAATTTTCATTAGTAGAAAGTAGCTATAGGGAACCATCAGCTAATTTACTCGGTTATTTGCATGCAAGTCCAATCAAATTCATAGTTATAAGCTAGGTACTTCTTCTATGTATTGTATTCCTGTAAATCTTGTTAGTAAAACAACATTTTGATCTAGTAAATGATGTGAATTGTGAAATTAACTTGTGTGTCAATCAGTTGTAATAGTTCAATTAGTTAGAAATACTGGTGTTCGTAGTTTCTATCAAATTTTGAATCTTGATGATTGCTGAAATCTCTATTATCAAAATAATTAACTTGTACAATCTAGATGCTATTTTTATCAATCAACAAAAAGAATTTCAAGTTACTAACAAAAGAGAAATTCTTGAAATTAGAGAGGAGAGGATAAATAGTTTCAAAAAAGGTTCATATCAAAGAGAAAAATAAACAAAGATTGTCCAAATAGATAAGAGCACTGATAACCCTACCAGAGTTCCAATCAACATTCATTGGTTTGTTTTTTCTAGAATATGTTCTAAATCTTGCTGCATTTGCTTTTCCAAATATGTTGACTTCAAAACAATTCCTAATGGAACAACTGGGACCACAACCTTGATCCTATCTTGTTGATGTAATTGAACTAGAGTGAACTTGACAAGTTGACCTTGTGGGATAACAATTGAATTTTGCTAAGATATAGGATTGAAATCTTTAGGATTATCCTTTTTGAAAAAAGTATTGGATCATTGTCCAATTTCATTAAAAAGATCATTATGACACTTTTGTTGTTGATATACATAAACCTATTCAATATTTCTTACTGCACGAGACCTCTCTTTTTAGAATGGCTTTATTTGAAAAAAATTGAAACATTGCTAAATAATATACTCATTTTATAACTATTGGTGTTTTATTTTTGCAAAGTCAGATGTATTCCAATTCCTTTCACATTTTAAGGTTGTGTGGCATTCACCAAAGATTTAGATGAGATTTTTTTTCAGGCATGAAGTGAGTACACCATTCCAATACCATTAATTCACTAGTATAAATAAAAAGCGAAAATTGTAAATATTTAAATATCAACGATATTTAAAATATATTTTGTAACAAAATAATTTGTTATGCAACATTAACTTCCTTGGTTGTATTTTCATTCCATTCTCTCATTTTGCGGCCAAATCTTCCTTTTTGCTTGTATGATTTAATCTCAACTTGATTTGATTTTGCTCTAGGTTGGGCACTTTCCTTTTCATGCATTTCAAATGCATTATTGAAATGCAACCTAGTAGAATCGGTAATTGAAGAATCAATACACTTTGTGTCATGTATGCTCTGAAATGTGGTAGATGATGTGGAAAATCTAGGAACAAAATCAAGCATCATGTAGGTGAATGTAGAAGTCCATAAAAGATGTCGTTCACATATTTTGTTTGGTAGGATCTATTTCTCATATGGTTTGTGTGGATGTATTTGTCCTTCATGTAACTTATATAAAAAAAGGTCTTCGTATTGTATATTTATTTATCTAGCAGGTGTTGTTTTCGAATTCAGACCATATCTGTTTTTCTAGGAAGTCACTGATCACGTAATCTCATCCAGTTATCTTGCAGAGATACCCTTTGCGTGCAAGGAGAAGGTCTGGGATCTGTTAGGATATATTCTTTCCATTGAAGGAGAAGAAGAAGAAAGGTAATTGCATTTCTCAGTAGATCTTCATTTTAAATAAATATCATCCTTTTAATTGTTCATTGGTTGATTTAATGGTAGCCCTTTTTACTCTATTTGCTTTATGCTTCCAATGTTGTGCCAAACTACCATGGAGATTGAAGGATGTAAATCATTGATTTCATTTGGAGGACATGAAATGGTAAGCTCAGTATTCTTTACCTTTGACTTTTCAATTTCTGTTCCTCCACTCTTTAGCCTGTACAACTGAAATGTATTGTTCACTTACTAATTCATTGAGTATTTCTCACCATTCAGTGGCCCACTGAATCTAGATCAATTCCCTAATGCTTGCTATGCGCTTGTCTGGGATAATAAAACGAAATCTACTTGAAAAGTTTTCAGAAGTTTGCAAAGGGAATTAGTAAAATATACCATAAACTTTGCATCATTGTTTTTAGTTCAAGATTAATGTTAGGTTATGAACTTTTGATGAGTTATATGCTCTTTGCTTATGAATTATATTCTATTTATTTCTCCAGCCTCTTTATCTGAATTTCAATACCCTGAACATTTGTTTCTTTTACATGGCTGCATGCATCCAACAGCTTTTGGCTAATTTTCTGAGCCCAACCAAATTGTTAAAAATGGTACAGTTCAATTCAGTTAACTGGTTTGATCAGTTTGGATGCCCACCCCTATCCATTTAATGTTCAATTTTCATTTTTCAGAACATTGTTTTAGGCAATAATTCATGTTTCTTGTCCCATACAGTGGGATCAAAGCATTCATGATTACTGCTGTCATTGTAAAAACACCTATGTTGCAAATGCATAGCTTTTCTTTGTGTATTACTTGTTGCATGAGGAGTCATAGTAAGTTTAGCACTCCAGTTGTGAATTGTTGATGCATCTGAGTTGGTTGCCATCATCAAAGGCATGCCTTAAGAAGTTATAGTACATGCTTTTCATGACAGGTGGCAGATTGCCTTGTTAAAGTGATTGGACCTGTTGGACATGTGGTTGAGAATGATGGTACTCTATTCTTGGCTTGTAATACCATCTTAAACTTGTTAATAAATGTAAGTTCAATTTAATTTCATCTGAAGGTTCGATTTTTTATCTTAGCCTTCATATGTATAAAATATAAAAATTCTCCATGAATACAGAGAGGGAAAACTGAGATGAAGTTTGATTGTCCTACTTTAGTTCTACTGTTACGAGCATTAACTATCTGGGCAGGTATTGTCTGAGTTTCTCTATTCCCAATGATTTTTACTTATATTATATTTTTAATATTCTCTGCTTGTTTTTCACACAACACATTCGTATTAGCCTTTTAGAAATGTATATTAGAGAAGAGAAGAAAGAAAAAGGTAATATATTTAGTATAAATGCACTCGCTGTGGTGTGGAGTTATTGTTTTAGTTAATAGTTACGTTGAAGTTCATATTCTCACAATATATGAGACCTCTGAAAACATGTAGCATTGGCTGGAATCAGGTATCCATTTGTAACGTCTAATTTATATAAAAAGTAATAAAATTCACATGTTGGTAGGCTAAAGTAAGTTATTAAAAATTTCTAGCTTTTTCCTCTTGGATTTTACTTGATTCATGGCCTTTTGATTTTTTGGGAGGAACCAAAAATTATGCTTATAGGTCTGCAAGAATAAGGTGCCATTACACCTGTTTTCAAGAAATGAATTTCGTTGATTTCAGGGAGATAAGTATGGGTACCCAACTACGGAAAATTCCATCCAGTACGAGTCCGACTTGCTTCATTGTGTATAACGTGAATAAATAGAAAGTCTGTAATATGATATTCAACTAATTCAGTGAATATTTCTTGTGGCACAATTATTGTCATCCATGAAACAAATAAAAAATTAACAATATATCCTTGTTTGGATTTTTAAACAAGACGTGGAAATTAATCAAGGTTTTACTAAAATCTTTGAATGCTCTATTTTTTTCTTTTTTACTAAAAATTGCCTTATTGCAAACATTCCTAACTTATTTAATATGGTGTTGGCTTAAACTTTCCTTTTTGAATTTTTCCCTTCAGACAAGATCAGAGAAGTATCCATTATCATGATTGCATCAAGCATATGTGCATTGATCTTCGATCTAACATGTGAAGAATCTCTTTTGAAGTCCACTAACTTCGGCCAAGATACACTTCACAGTCTATCTGAGCTCATAGCAAAAAGTTGGGATGCTACAGAACAGGTTCCTCGTCTTTACTTTCTATTGATTCATGATTATTGTACTAGCTGACATTTTCAAGTACATTTGTGTTGAGTGTGAAACCTCAACCTGCCAATTTTTACCGGGTGGTTGGATTTTTTGGAACCATGTCAAAGACGTAACAGTCAAGCTCCATAATGGATCCTGACCTAACAAAGTTGAGACATCAATTTTCCACTTCTTTCCCAGGTGGAGTACAGCTCAAGCATTAGGGAAGACCTTGATCTTCGTCAACTTGTGTTGGAAGGTAGGAAAACTACTGGTTCTTATACATACCCATAAAAAAGTTGGATCCATCTTACAACTTTACTTCTGGTATTGAACAATGTGTAACATGCCGATCTTTTTATGACAACACATACAGGTTATGGTCGTTGGAGGGACCGTTTCCCACATGTAAGAGGAGTTATCGAAGGATCAGGGTTTATTTGAGGAAAAAAACATGCTTTGTATGTGTCATACATCAAGTACGTTCTTTTCTCTAATATTTACATCATCTTACCAAATTGTCTTTACGAAGGAATGGAGGAAAGTTGTTGCGAAACAGTCGCACAGAAGGGTGTCTTTATATGAGAGAAAGATGAGAGGTGGTGCTGAATGTTGCCGAACTTTTATTCCAATAGAAGGGTGCTACTGTCTTGTCGTATGATTTGTCTTTTACCTTTGCAAAATACGTGTGAAAGTGCTGAAATAGAGCATTTATTTATTTCGAGTTTTGCATGGAATACGCCTTAGTGGACCAATAGGAAAAAAATCTACAAAATAACACCTTCCTGACGACTGCAACATCAGCACATGTAACCAGTAAAGTTTCTGTAGCAACAAAATTACAATGGACTGGTTTTTTTTGAAAATTATTATTTTGAGACAATTTTAATGCATTTGTGAGGTTTCAAACTTGACATCATAAGTTTAATGAAACACTTCTCAACCACTAAGATAAATTTCTTGCTTGTTTTTATTTATTCTGTATTGGTAGTGTTTTATCAGAGTTTAAATCCTTCCATCATCTTAACGATAAGGTAAAAGGTCCATTACATTATTTTACTGCAGGACTAACCGTATTAGGCTGGTTTTAACTACGTTATTAGAAAGTTATTTCTCGTTATTTTTGATTCTGATACTCCTCTTGGCAGTGGCCATCAGATAATTGACTCTCTTCTTCAACTGAAATTATGTTAATAGGATCCAACTTTCTGAGAAGCAGTTATCATAACCTACCGGATAAGTCCTTTCTCAACAGTTCCTATGAGAGCCTGAGCAAATTTTTGCAAAAACAAAAACCGCATGGGCAAATTGCCTAGATAAATGAAAAAAAGTTTGATGCAATTCATAAGCTGCAAGTTTTGAGTACATGGGTATCTTTTCAAAATGAGCGTAAGAGTTTGTTTTTGCAACAGTGAAGGAAAGGAAAATCAAAAATAATTCATAGGAAATAAAAAATATAGTATTTTTGTTGATGTTTGTGTTTGTTTTGAATCCATCAAATTCATTAGTGTAATGTGATTTTCTTGTGTCAAACTTCCACCTAGAGAACGCTTTGCACCAAGCCTACAAGCTTAAAGAGGATGAGGTAGGTCTTTTAAAGATTCATGTGGATTGGATTAAGGTGAATAAGCTTTTGGGGCTCAAGGAATGACTCATTACTTAGTCTAATTCAAATTAAATTAAGAAAACTTATATGATAGATATTTGCATGTAAATGATATTATATTTTAAGTATGAGGCCTATTAGGGCATAACTAGAGAGTTTGGAATAAGCTTTTTGGACAAGTATGGAAAAGGTGTTAGACACTCTATATGTTCAATTTGTTAGCCTCTTAAATGATCTAATAGATGTTAATTTATACGATGTATTTATGCATTCTAAGTCAAAAATATACATTTCTTAATCAACTCTGTAGATTTCATAGATCAAATAGGCATATAAAAGTTAAACTTGTGATTTATCACGAAAATACACGTTACTTGTCAAAAAGATACAATGAAATGAAGTTTGTTTGATAGTTCAAAAGAACTCATTTCATTTAATGTGTCAACTTTGATAAATCATAACTTTATTCATGCAAGTTGAAATAAGGTGAAATAAGATGCCACATGTAGGTGATTATATCCTAAGTTCGGGGGAAATGTAAGTTTAAAACTTGCATGGCCTGATTTATTATGATTCATGCTTGAACAGGGAAAGATTATCACAATGTTGTAAAAAAATGGAGTTTGAATTATACCTATTGGGTGGCCTAATTGGTGGACGTGGGGTGACCTAGACCAGTGGCGCAAGCGAGAGGTAGTTGACGATGGTGTAGATGCATGCGAGTGGTGTCAACAAGCAACACGAGGAAGGGTAAGTAGTGCAACACGGGTGTGCAGGTGTGGACGTAGGTGGGCACACACAGCAAACGGCGATGGTGGTCACATGCAATTGAATGCTGCAAACGACGACAAGGGTTTGGAAAAGTTGGGTGCTCGAGGGCAAGTCAATAGATTTCCCAAAAATTGAGAGAGCGAAGTGTGTGGCTAGCGATAAGGGTTGACTTTTGTAGGCGAGCATAAGGGAAGATGATGACTTCTTATGTACACACCTCTATCTAATTGTTTATCTAACTTTAACTCTAATTTCAATTTCAATAACTGTAGAAAGTTGAAGTTAAAGATAATTTTACATACGATAATAAAATTATATAGTAAATTATAAGGTAAAAATTTATGTATAAGAGTTTATATAATGATGATAATATATAAGAGTTTGTGTAGAACTGAAGATAAAGTTAAAGTTGAGAAAATAAATAAGGCTTAAGAAAGTTTCTTCGATGCTTTAAGCGCCCATGATTTGTGGTGATTTCTTGGGGGAAAGAGAAGGAAGGGCAAAATGAGTCGAGTGTAGTTTGTCAAAGGCTGAAAAAGCAGTGTCTACTGACCGAACAGTGGAGGAGAGAGAGAGGGTTGAGCACCCGATCATTTGTGAAAGCCCTTGGAAGGGGGTGGTATGCGTCCTGGAGAGGAAGTCAGTTAGAGCTCAAGTGGAAACGATGAAAAAATTGTGTCATCTACAGCCTTTCGCAAGCACTTCAAATAGTTGGTTGAAAATCGAAGTAACTGCAAAATCAAAAGGTCATTCGATCCAACAACAAAAAGGAATTCACCTGTGAAGCTATTTATATTCAAAACAGATTATCCACTAAGAGTTTGCATAACATTACTCCATTTAAAGCATGGCATGGCTACAAACCATCTCTTGATTATTTTAGAGTATTTGGGTGTTTGTGTTACACTCAAGTGTCAAAGGTTTAGCGTGATAAACTGGATCAAAGAGCAAGTGTTGGAGTATTTGTTGGGTACAACACAGTCTCAAGGGCATATAAGGTATATCAACCTTCCACAAAGAAAAAAATTGTCTCTAGGGACATATATAATTTGTGAAGAAGACATAGGTTGGGACTGGAATGAAAAAAGGAAACAACATCCAATTTGTCTCCTATCAGGACTTTTCCAAGAATAACACATGAGGAGACAGTTGAACAAATAGATGATGCAATTGTTGATCAACCAAACATTACTGAAATTATTGATCAATCCGATGATGAGTTGGATTTTTGTCCTAGTTAGAGGCACAAGACCACTTGCTTAAATATATCAACAGACCAATGTAGCTCAACTAGAATCAATTGATGTAAAGGAAGCACTTGGCAGCTTACAGTGGAGGAAAGCAAAGGAGGAGGAAATTAATTCAATCAATAAAAATCATATGTGGTAGTTGGTTGATCCTTCAATTGATGCAAATGTACTTTGTGTGAAATGAGTAGTTCGAGTGAAATTGAATCCAGATTGTTCAATTAATAAGCATGAAGCAAGATTGGTAGTCAAAGGGTATGCTTAAGAATATGGAGTAAATCATACCAATACCTTTGCACCTGTAGCTTGTCTAGATATAATTAGGTTGCTAGTTGCATTAGCAGCTCAACTCCACTGGAAAATATTTCACATTGATGTTAAATCTACGTTTCTCAATGGTGATTTAAAAGAGGATGTTTATGTGGAGTAGCCAACTGACTTTGAAGTTACCATTGAGCTCAACAAGTTCTTCAAGTTGAGAAAGGCACTTTATGGTTTGAAACAAGCGCCATGCTCATGGTATAATAAAATTGATGATTATTTAAAAAATGCAGGGTTTGAAAAGAGTCTTTCAAAAGCCACATTGTATCTTAAACAATTTTAGAAAGAGGTCCTAATCGTATCTCTATATGTGGATGACTTGTTGATCAGTGTGCAGTGTAAGTCAAATCAAAACTTTCAAGGAACATATAATGAAAGCATTTGAAATGAATGATCTAGGGCTGATGACTTATTTTTTGGGTTTGGATGTTCTTCAATGTGATGGGGACATTCATATTTCACAAAAGAAATATGCTAACAAGCTTCTTGATATTTTCCAAATGAAGAAATGTAAAGTAGTAAGCACTCCATCAGATTATAAAGATAGATTTAGTGCTAAAGAAGAAATTGAACAGGTTGATGAAACACAATACAGATGGATAGTTGGTGTTTGATAAACCTAACAACTACATGACTAGATATTCTTTTTTTAGTTAGCATGTTACAATTTTTGCATTATACTACCGAGCATCATCAACAAGTAGCAAAGAGAGTTCTTAGATATATAAAAGGCGCTTCTAATTTTGGGATAAAATTTACTTATAATGGAAGTTTGATTGGGTAAATTGATAGTGATCGATTGGGGTGGATCATCCAAGGATATGAAAAGTACTTCTAGGTATTGTTTCAGTCTTGGATCTTGAATTTTCTCTTAGAGTTCAAAGAAACAGAATCGGGTTGCTTAGTCTACTGTTGAAGCTAAATTAATTGCAGCTAATGCTGTTGCTAATCAAGCCATGTGGTTGTGGGAAATTTCAAATGATGTTCATCAGAAACAAGTTAAAGCTATTGAAATTTTCGTTGATAACCAAGCTGTTATAGCTATTTCAAATAATCTACTTTTCCAAGGGAGGACTAAGCATTTCAATGTCAAGCTATATGCACTTAGAGAACAACAGCAACATTGGGAAGTCACTCTCTCCTACTGCAAATCTAAAGAACGGCTTGTGGTTGTATTTACAAAATCACTACCGGTTGGTAGATTTGAATTTGTAACAAACAAACTTGATGTCTATAGTCTCTAAAGTCAGGAGGAGTGTTGAATGTGCTACTGTTTAGAAATTGCAAACACATTGATTGGTGTGGGTTATTTGTGTGGTTTTTTACGTTGCTTATTTCAATTATTTGTTGCTTTATTTTCAGAGTTAAATTCTGCATGTAAGCACGATCACCAAAGACGTGCTGTTATGGTGTTTGTAATGTGCGGTTATTTTTTTTGGTTGAGTTGTAACTGTAGCAATATATATGCACGTAGAAGGATGTTTTGTGTGTGTAGGAAGATGCATTAAAAGAAGTAAGGGTTTTCCTTTGTCTGAAGTCTTCTTCTTCTCAATCCTCTCTATCCACCTTCATCTTGCATATTTCTTTTCTATCTTGATATCTATCTTTTGATATCCACCTTCATCCCTTGTTATCTATCTTTTTGATGCCTTGGATGGAACATGAGTGAAGGTGGAGAGATCTGTGCATGGTTGTCATTTTGGTATTAGAGGGAGCATTGTAGATGGAGCACAAAGATAGCTTGACCGCAATGCAGGAGGAAAGTCCGTTATTAGTGAGATCTTCCTCTAGGGTAAATTTGTGTGACATTAACGCACGAAGTCATATTATAGCATATATATGTGCAAGAATGGGTCGAATCCACAAGGAATTTTGTAGAATTAAATCATTACACAGTTGCAACTCGATAATCCTTGAATAACACCCTAAAACATCTACCAAAAACATAGAGAAACCTACTGAAATACTAAAAAGAATGGCAACATGTGGTGAAGTGACTTGCATCACTTTTCACACCCATTCGTGCCCTCCTCCACTACCATTCACACTAAATAACTTCATGATGGAGGAGACCACCTTAAAATTATTTTGATGGCTGTCATTGGAGGACAAACAAATCTCAAAACCCAAATACAACAAGATGCAACCAAAATAATTGAACACAAAATTTCCATGGCTGTTGTACACATGCATACTTCAAAACATACAAAGCACATCTATATAAGAATCAAAATCAAGCACAAAACTAACTCCAAAGATGTGAAACAAAGTCTGAAAACGAAATCTCAACACTCACGCCCACACATGCATGCACAAAGATCACGGCTATACATCCCAAACCAAGCATATTCACAATACATACAAATTTACAAGTAGGAAACCAATATAAGAGTAAGCAAGCCCCATAAGCATGGAAATAAACTGATTTACTAACTACTGAAATTAAAGATCTACAACTAATGTTAGTACTATAACGCATTAAACAGAAACAACACAAGCTCATACAAGTGATGCAACACATACACACAATACTTGTATAAATGATCTCTTTCTTCACATTCATTGTACCTTTAAGCTCTTCACCTTCCTTCCTTGTAGTTGCTCCCGAGATGAATGTAAACACTCCTATTCCGCTGCTCTCTCAATGGATGCCACCCAATGGAAGCTCACCAATTGGGGGAGTCACCTATGGTTGCACGTTGGATGGAGGGTTTGCAGCCAAAGCCTTCTCTACCTTGCTGAGATGAGGTGTGCATGCTTCTCCTTGCAGCTCCAGCACCTGGAAACGCACAAGGGAACCCAACATGTCCTACTCCTAGCTCGAGTTGAAGACTAGATCTCCTCTTCCTCAAGAATGCTGCTACCCCATGTTCACCTGCCGGCGTCGCGCCAAAGACCACCACCACCGGCTAAAGGAGCTCCGTGGAGATATGAACCACCAGCCATAGGTTGAGATCTTGCCACCAGTTGGAGGAGGGAGAAGCTGCAATAGCTCAGCCGTGCCCTTGGTGTGGAGGAAGAAGGAGACGCACTGCTGGGAAATGTAAAGAAGAGATAATCACATTAAGCCCTAAGTTGTGCTTAAATAGGCCAAGATCTTTTACATTCTACTTCCACCCAAATTTGTGTTGAATTTCACTCCTTGTTGATTCTTTAAAGATCTCCCTTACAAAAGCTTTATTTGCATCAAAAAAGACTAAACCAAAAGTTAGAAATAAAAATAAGATATCCATACCTAGCACATGGGTCATTTGGTCCACGGTTAATGCAATTAAAGTTTAATTTGTGCATTTCATAATCATTAAATTAAAAATACACATATAACCATAGAAATATGATTGACATGTAATTCAACTTGAAAACATATGTAATATATCAATATGACCATAATATGCATGCATAAAAATGCGTAAATTACTAATTTACACTTCCCATACCCTATTAATTGTAACATCAATAGCTATGTTTAGATAAAACTCAAGAGATTGAACTATTTATTACGAAAATACCAAGTTCGCATCCTTCCTTAATCCCAAGGCCTCCTAGGTGTTTTGAGTGGTCCCATCCCATGTTCGACCATCCACATCGATGGAGGAATGGGCGAAAGAGGAGAACAAAGACCACAAAACCCTAGTTATGAATTGTGGCTTAGAACTAATGGATTGTTGAAGGCATGGGTTTTGGGTTCCCTTAGTGAAGAAACCTTAGGTCTGGTGGTCAGACAAAATACTGCTCATGACATTTGGAAAATGTTGAAGAATCATTTTGCAAAACCGTCAACTGAGAGTTTTTTTCAAGAAACCGTATTCATACTATAAAGTGGGAAAACTAGAAGAATGTTGATGATTTTATGAAAGAACTAAATAAAATTTGTGGTTAAGTTATTGATGTTAGAGAGACCTGTTGAGGATCAAACCATGGTGTTCTGGATTTGACAAGAGCTACAACCAAAAAAGTCGATCAGTACATCAACAACAATGATCCAAGGTTTTAGCCCCAAAGTTGAAATGTATTCCAAGATGTAACGAGGACAGTACATGCCCAATAATGAAGACAAAAGAAGATAGGCTTGTCAGATTTGTAGGAAAAATGAGCACTCTACCATTAAATGTTGGCATAGGTATGATCATACCTTTCAGCTTTAGAACACACATCAAGCTCTTGCAAGTTTGTCGATGGACAGCAACCAAGAACATGAGCAACCAATCATGTCACTGATAATCCAGGTATTGTTCATCATGGTAAAAATCCTAGAGAAACTCAACATATTTATACTGCTGATGGTTCTTCTTCGCCTACTAAAGTTAGTGGTCGTGCAAATATTCAAGGTGAGAATAATCATATTTTAAAGTTGAAAGATGTATTGTACATTCCTAGCATTAACAAAATTTATTATTCGTGAACAAGCTTACCAATGACTATCCATGCAATGCATTATTTAGTAATATTAACTTTAAACTTTTGGATAGGAACAACAGAGAAGTGACAGCTACAAGAAGGAACAAAGGGTCAACCTATTGAATCAAGAATGCTGAGAAAAATAAAGTTTTTGATATTAGGAAAAGTTCTTCAAATAGTGTTGGTCTTTGGTATCAACGTCTAGAACATTGTGATGTTAAGAGTCTAAAGAAATTAAATAGCAGTAGCTTTATTTTTGTTAATGATTAGACCAAATAACACATTTGCTTTCCTTGTCAAGCTGGTAAAAGTAAAAGACTTCCCTTTCCTTTATTTGATGAATGTGCTGTTAACTTATTGATAAAATACATAGTGACATTTGGGGCGTAGTTCCTGTTTTATCTAAGAATGGTTATAGATATTATGTTATTTTTGTGAATGATAGTAGTAGATTTACTTGGTATTATCCCTTAAAATACAAATTTGATTTTTATGATTCTTACGTTCATTTTAAAAAATTTGCCAAAACTTGATCAGTTTGGAAAGGACATCCATGTGTTTCAATGTAATGGGGGTGGTGAATATACATTTGACTGATTTAAGAGTTTACTACATGATATTAATGACACAAAATTAGAATACTCTTTCCTACATATGCCCTAGCAGAATGGGCAGGCAGAGAGAAAGCATCGTGTTATCATTGAAATGTATTTAAGCATGATGTTCAATGCTAGTTTACCAAAATTCTTATGGAATGAATGTTTTTCCACAGCAGTTTTTATTATAAATAAATTGTCTACTGCTGCTCCCATTGCAAGTGAAGGAGTTACTCCTTATTGTAAAAGTCTTTGATCAAAAGCTTGGTTTGAATCTTTTAAAATTCTTAGGTGCAATTGTTATCCCACGCTTAACGATTATTGGCAAGATAAGTTGACTCTAATATTCATTCAATGTATATTTATTGGCTATGATAATCACTACGAAGGATTTAAATGTCTAGACTACAAGAATAATAGAGTTTATGTATATAAATCACAATGTAGTATTTGATGAATGTGTTTTTCCCTTTAAAGTGACAAGTCAAGGTTCTAATATCTCCATTTCCATTGATGTCAACGTGGATGATGAAGAGACTCTCCAGCCAACACTATGGATTGCTGAACCTTGCTTTCCTCTTGATATGCTGGAAGGGACCAATGATGAGGTTGGAGGGACTAATATTAATCCCCAAATGACAGATGATTCTAGTTTTGTAGGTATGACTCCTACTATTCCAATTGATCAATGTAAATGATTCCTTCTTATCCTAGATTCAAGGTGTCGATGGAGAAGCTTCTGTTGTTGCTAACCCTACTAGGAAATAATAGAGAAGATGATAAATTGGATAATAATTAGTATGAGATTAGAACTAGATATCCTACTTAATTATTGTAAAGTTAAATCCCAAATATGTTTTAACTATTAACCGTAGTGTTGACCACTTCAAATATGTAATTTCCTTTTTAGGATTTAGTTTAGTTTTTTATTTATGCCTTTGAACAAGTTAGAATTGCTAATTGTAAATGTGGCTTGCATTTCAAATCTTAGTTATTTTGAGTTTTTCAACACGGTATAGGTAGATCATGCAAGTAGTGGTCTCACTCTATAAATGTTTGTAAGTTGTATAAGTAATTGACAGTTTTTTCTTATCTTGAATTAAAAGGTTTGCTTTGGTTGCTACACATTTTCTTCTCAGTTCTTTTTTACATTTTCTCTTCAATGTTTGCTCTTTCTAAGTTCTAGTCTTCTTTAAATAATCTTTAAATAAGGTTGATCTTCTTGCATTCAACATTTGGTATCAAAGTGAGGTCAATTGTCTATGATGCAATGGAGAAAGAATCATTTTTCAGTGTGCTGGCGCCTCCAATTTTCGATGTTGACAATTATCAACATTGGGCCATCAGAATGTAGGCATTCTTGGAAATTCAAGATTTGTGGGAAGTTGTCGAAGATGACATCCCTGTGCAACCTTTAGTTGATAATCCTACAACAGCTTAGGTTAAGGCACATAAAGAAAAGAAGATGACAAGATCGAAGGCCAAGACTAGCTTGTTTGCTATGGTAACTCCTAGTATCTTTACAAGGATCATGTCACTTACCTCTGCCAAAGTTATCTGGAACTACCTTCATGATGAGTATGTCGACGTTGAACAAATCAAAGGCATGAAGGTTCTCAACCTAATTCATGAATTTGAGCTTGTTCGTATGAAGGAGTCTGATACGATCAAGGATTACTCTACAAAATTGTTGGATATCATGAACAAGGTATGTTTATTAGGTACCCAATTTTTTGATTTACGGCTTGTGGAAAAAATCCTTGTTTCAATGTCAGAGAAGTATGAGGCCTCCATCACCACTTTGGAGAATACTCCTAACCTCTCCACTATTACCTTGGTGGAACTCATCAATGCCATGCAAGCACAAGAGCAAAGGCGGTTGATGCAGTAAGATACTCAATCATAAGGCGCATTAGTTTCAAGAGAATCTGGAGAGAAGAAGGATAAGAAGAAATTCTACAAAAAGGTCAATAATGGGCCTTCAGATGGCAATCAAGGAAATAGGGGCAAGCAAAAGAAGAACTATCCTCCATGTAAGCATTGTAATCGTAAGGGCCATCCTCCATGGAAGTGTTGGAGGTGACTAGATGCAAAGTGCATGAAATGTGGACGAAATGGCCATGACGCTAACCAACCAAAGACGGATGATTCCCAAAATCCAGAAAAAGAGGTTGACAACAGTGAAGAGCATCTCTTCTTGGTTGAAGTAAGCACTGATGCTTTGGAAGATGATCAATGGCTCATCGATAGTGGGTGTACCAATCACATGACTCCAGATCGCTCGCTATTTCAAGATCTCATTTTAATGCCACATGCCAAAGTTAAAATCGGCAATGGTAATTTTCTCGACATTGTTGGTAGAGGTATGGTTCTTCTCTCCACTATTTTCGGTTATAAAAAATTACCTTTAGTCCTACTTGTCCTAGATATAAGTCAGAATCTATTAAGTGCCGGACAGTTACTCGACAAAAATTTCAAACTAGTTTTTAAAGACCGGAAATGTTGTATTTACGATTTGTTTGGAGATTCATTGTTTAGAGCACCAATGATTGCAAGAAGCTTTCATTTGGACTTAAACCAAAACCAAAATCCTACCTCGCTCATTCCACTATTGTGGAAAATATGGGAATTTGGCACAAACAACTCGACCATTGTAGTGTTAACAAATTGATCAAGCTGAAGAAAGATCAATTAAGTATAGGTCTTCTGTCTATCTCAGGGGAGTTGCCACTGTGTGGCACCTGTCAACTTGGGAAGTTAAGTTGGAGACATTTTCAATCCTCTTCCTAGAGGGCAAAAAATAAACTACAACTTGTTCATACAGACATTACCGGACCAATGAGTGTGCCCTCTTTAATTGGAAGTTAATATTATATAATATTCATTGATGATTTGAGTCGTATGACTTAGATATATTTTTTGAAGTTAGAAGGCCAAAACTCCAACAGTATTCCAAAGATTTAAAGCCTTGGTGGAAAAACAGTAAAATTAGAATTCTTTATTTAGATAATGGTACAAAATATACAAGTAACGAGTTTACAAGAATCTATATCAAAGCTGATATACATCATCAACTCACCATTCCGTATACTCCACAACAAAATAGGGTAAGTGAGCGGAAGAATCGTGCCATTATCGAAATGGCACGTTGTATGCTAGCAGAGAAAACTTTACCCAAATCTTTTTGGCTAAGGCTTGTCAAACTATTGTGTATCTGCAAAATTGATTACCCATAACCACTCAGGAGAAGACACCTTATGAAGCCTGAACAGACACCATACCATCCTTAAATCATCTTTGGGTCTTTGGATGTTTGTGCTATACTCAAGTACCAAAAGTCTAGCGAACCAAATTGGATCCAATTTCTGAACCCAGTATTTTTGTTGGTTACAACCTTCACTCTAAAGCTTATCGAGTTTTTCAACCCACCTTTAACAAGGTAATTATCTACACAAATATAAGTGTGATGAACAATCCTCATGGAATTGGAATCCAATAAATCCAAGGTTACCCAATATTCACCCTTTAATTGAGGGTGATGATGATGCTACCTTAACTGAAGAGGATGAGGATGTGATCAATCAAAATCACTTACCTGAAATAGACTCAAATTGAGTGAAGATGAAAATTCCACTTCAGTGTGTGGAACAAGGTCACTTGTCGAGATTTATGATCAGTTAAATATTGCCCAATGTGAACCGATCAAAGTTGTTGATGCCTTGCAAGATCCAAACTATCGTTCAGCTATGGAGGAAGAACTTGCAGTAATTAAAAGAGGAATAACTTGTAGCAATTAAAAGAAGTGGCACATGGGAACTCATCGATATTCCTCAGAATAAGAACGTAATTAGGGTGAAATGGGTGTTTCATTTGAAATTGAATCCTGATAGCACTGTATCTAAATATAAGGCACGACTTGTGGTTAAAGGGTATTCTCAAGAACCAGTCATAAACTACTTTGACACTTTTTCCCTTGTGGTAAGAATGGAAACCATTTGACTATTACTTGTCTTAGCTGCTCAGTTCAAATGGAAAGTTTACCATCTGGACATAAAGTTTGCTTTTTTAAATGGTGAACTTAGTGAAGAAGTGTACATTGATTAGCCAGAAGGGTTTGAAGTTGTTCAAGACTTATCTAAAGTTTACAGGTTACACAAGGTTCTTTACGACTTAAAACAAGCCTCAAGGGCCTAGTACAGAAAGATTGACTCCTTTCTACTGCAGTGTAGTTTCAAGAGGAGCTTGTCTGAAGTTACCCTATATATATCAAGATCCTTGGACAAGATTTATTAATAATCTCCCTTTATGTGGATGATTTATTAATTATTGGCACAAATATTCAAGTCATCACAAATTTCAAACGGCAGATTATGCAACAATTTCAAATGACTAATCTAGGCTTAATGTCATATTTTCTAGGCCTCGAGATACATCAAAATGATGAGATCACAATCTATCAAAATAAGTATGCATCTGAATTGCTCTCAAGATTTTGTATGAAGGATTGTAAAGAACTAAGTACTCCTCTTAGTTTTAAAGAACGACTCACCTCAAAATCAACCTCTGTAAAGGCAAATGAGAAGCAATTCAAAAGTCTTGTTGGCTGCATTATGTATTTAACTTCTACCAGATTGGATTTATTATACTTAGCAAGTCTTTTGTCTTGTTTTATGCATTGCCCAAATGAACATCATTTGCAAGTGGCAAAAATGGTTGTGTTACATAAGAGGGACAATAAATTATGGCTTGAGATTTACAACATCAAGTAATGAGAAGCTACTAGGATATTCTGATAGTGATTTAGTGAGATCTGTTGATGATCTACGCAATACAACTGGTTACTGTTTTGTTGTAGGAAAAAACTTCTTCTCCTGGAGTTCAAAGAAATAAGAAATAGTTGCTCAATCAACAGCTGAAGTAGAAATTATGGCCGTTAATGTAGTAGCAAATCAAGCCATCTGGCTGCGAAAACTTCTTCTTGATTTAAATCTTCAACAAGAGGAGGCTACTCAAGTTTTTGTTGATAATACAGCTACTCTCACGATCTCGAAGAATTCTATTTTTCATAGAAGAACCAAACACTTCAACATAAAATTATATGCATTACGAGAGCAACAAGCTGCAGGAGAAGTTAAATTAGTTTACTGTAATTCTACAAAGCAAGTAGTTGATATTTTTACTAAACAACTGTCGCTGGAGAGCTTTCAATGTCTTAAGCGGAACTTAGGTGTTCAACATCTTTAAAGTGGGAGGAGTGTTGACCACTTCAAATTTGTAATTTCCTTTTTAGGATTTAGTTTAGTGTTTTTTACTTATGCCTTTGAACAGGTCAGAACTAGTAGTTGTAAACATGGCTTGCATTTCGGATCTTAGTTGTTTTGAGTTTTTCAATTCAGTATGGGTAGATCATGCAAGTAGTGGTCTCACTCTATAAATGTTTGTGGGTCATGTAAGTGATTGACAATTTTTTCTTATCTTGAATTAAAAGGTTGCTTTGGTTCCTGCACCTTTTCTTCTCAGTTCTTTTTTGCACTTTCTCTTCAATGCTTACTCTTTTTAAGTTCTAGTCTTCTTCAAACAATCTTTAAATAAGGTTAATCTTCTTGCGTTCAACATATAGTTACATCCCTAATGAACCAATAATTAACCATAAAGGAAGCTTTGGGTCAGTTTGTGCATATATAATTAAATGGAAATAAATTATTAAGAATTTATTTCTTAGTCAAAATTGAATTCAATGAAAAAGTATTTGTGCACATTGCAGGATTAAATAAAATTTAAAATTTTATTATTTGTGCATATGATAGAATTTAATTTATTTTTTATTTTAAAAATAGTAAAAATTTAATATATTTTAAATTTTAACTATTGACTTTTTGAAAGATGCAAAATTTACAAATTGTCTCACGGAAAAGGAGCAAATAGAGAGATTTCACTTAATTCACAAAGGAGATGTTAGAATTGAATTTTGAACCTCCCTTTTAAATGAATTCCATCTAATTTCATGAAGGAAAATTCGCACAAACACCTTAATTGGATGGAATTGAATTCCCTCCAATTCAATTCTCCTAAATTTTGTCGCACAAACCCCCTCTTTAAATCATTTTGGATGGATGGCATGACTTCCAATCAAACTTGACTCTTGTCCCTCACAAATATTGTATGCATGTCATCAACGTACTCTAATTGCATTTATAAAAGTAAATTAGATTCTAAAGGTAATTTAGATCATTTAAAGGCTAGGCTTGTTGCTATTGATTGTAACCAATAAGGAGTTGACTTTACTTAAACTTTTTCTCTGGTGGTCAGACCTGCAACTATTAGAACTATTTTATCCATTGCTATCATAAATAATTGGGACCTAAGACAACTTGATGTAAAAAATGTTTGAAACCTTACTGAAGAGGTTTACATGTGTCAATTAACCCCATGGTTTTGAACAACAAAATAAATCTAGATATATTTGCAAATTAAATAAAGCCATCTATGGCCTTAAATAAGCCTCCTAGTCTTGGTACCAAAAGTTTAAAGAGTTTGCTCTTGATTATGGTTTTAAAACAACCTTTGTGATGCTTCTTTATTTATTTACAATTGAGATAGTTGTATTATGTATCTTCTGCTGTATGTGGTTTTAACAAGAAACCATTAGAATAAACTTGAAAGCTTCATTAAATCTCTTCACCGTCAGTTCTTTACGACAGACCTTGGAACATTACATTATTTCCTTGGAATCGAAGTTAACTAAACACACTTTACAAGGTATGAGCTAAACTCAAAGTCAATTTGTCATTTCTCTCTTTAATAAAACCAACATGCATGAATCCAAACCCATCAAAACTCCACTACCTAGTAAATTGAATATTTTTTTTACTTCAAAATAGTGAACATTGTATAGAATTTTGCCATACAAGGTATCACTCGATCATCCTGATTTACATTTTGCTATAAATATTCTTAGCCAGCATTTATAGAATCCCAGTGACCAACATTACCAACTTTTGAAATGCGTGCTACATTATTTAAAAGGAATTGTGCACAAGTACTTATTTTATAAACGACAATCCACTTTCAACTTATATAATTTTTGTGATGTAGATTCCATTTCCAGTTATTGCATTTTTTTGGATGCGAACTACATAACTTAGAAATCTAAAATGCAGCCCAGTGTTTCTAAAAGTAGTACTAAAGATGAATACAGATCTCTTGCCAATGGAGCCGCTGCGCTTGGATTGCTCACCTTATGCGTGAGTTAGGAATTCCTATCTGGTCAAGACCCCAGCTTTACACTAATAATTGCAGAGGTCTTCACCTTACCAACAATCCCATTTTGCATAGCAAAGTCAAGCATATTCAACTTGATTATTACTTTGTCAGGGAGAAGGTTGCTCGCGACTCTTTATCTACATCTTACATTCCTACAAGCGAACAACTTGTCAATGTACTCACTAAGAGTGTTCCAGAACCTTGTTTACTTTGTGTTTGGCCCAAACTTGGGATTGTAGACACCCCAAGTTTGAAGGGGTCAAAAGGATGTAATAGTTATTTTTCCACTATTGCCCTACAAATTACTCAATATAAAAAGGTTGGTGGCTGCTCATCTAGGGTAAGGGAGAACTATTTTCTTCTTGAGTGTTCTCCTGTGTTTTGCGTTTGCTACCCTAGGTCTTGTTGCCAATCACTACAAGAAAAGGTGGATTTAGTGACAGATGTAATTCAACATCTGTCACTTTTTTCCATATTGCGATGAATTTTTATAATAAATCTTAATTTTGTGACGGATGAATATCCGTCACTAAAATGTGTCTTGAATCCATCACCTTAGATTCATTAAATTTTTTTTAAGTAACGGGGGCTTTATTTTCACATGTTGACCTAACCATTCCACGTGTCCTTCGCTCTTCGCGTTTGCTCACCTCTTCTCTCACCGTCGTCGTCGCCTCACCTATGCGCATTCCGTGCTCTACCCCCCTCCTGTGTTCGCCGTTGTGGACCATATGTGCATGTCGGCCCCCTCCTGCGTTCGTCGCCATGGCCCGTCCCCTCCCGCAGCGTGAATTAGAGATTAACGAAGAACAGGTAAATAACAGATGCAAATGTTTCGATAAGCTATAGTTTTTTATTCCTGCAAAGTAGAAAATGTAATGTATAATTAAACATCACATATGTAGTATGCATCATTTCGTCAATGTTCAATCCATCAAGTGATTGTGTTGGATTATTTATAAGTGAAGATCTGAAGAAGTTGGTGTATAGAACAAAAATAGGAAGTGAACGGTGTAAAGTACTAATTAAAGTTGTGATACAAAAGGAGACATCATTATTTAGGACTTTTGGAAGATATACTACGATAAGAGACACAGTTGGAAGTAGCATCGCTTGATTTCATAATTTTGTAAGTATTTTTTAGGAAATCTTATATCTACAATTTACCATATGTGATATATTTAAATCTGCGCATAGGTCTGCTTTATCTCCAACATGACTTAATATCCTTTTAAAGAGTGCCAAAACACATTAAGATGGGTGAATAAGTTATTAAATAAGAGCATGTAAGAATTTGGAAATTTTAAATTTGTAATTTATCGTATATAATATTTTGTGTTATTGATTTGACAATGTTGTATTATCTAACACTTTTTTATTTGAAATTGTTGTAGGTGAAATTCGATTGTAAACAATTTTAATTTCAAAATGAAAGTACTATTGTTGTTTTCACATTTACATTTGTTTTGAGGATATTATAACATTTTTATATTATGATGGATTTTATTACAAGTAAATGAATATGTTTCGAATACAATTATGTTTTATATGTTAATGTTGTTAAATGTTTGTGATTTAGGATGTAATTTATGTAAAATGTGGATGTAGATCAATGTAATTTATGTCATTTAATTATATATGTAAATGCATGAGATTGATGTTATACATATTATATTATGTTTGAAGTACAACAGTCAGCTCAATAATTTTTTTAAAAAAAATAAAGAAATAGTAATGAATGTGATTTACAAAAGTGATGGATGACGTTTTTTTTTTACGAAGTCACAAAAACGTATTAGTGACAAATGCATCCATGATCACTAATTAACATTTGTGATGAATTACATCATAAGACGTGATGAATGCATCTGTCACTAATTAACATTTATGACAGACTACATTATAAAACGTGATGAATCCATCCATCACTAATTAACATTTGTGACAGATCCATCATAAAACGTGACAAACACATTTGTCACTAATTAATTTCTAGTAATTCCATTACTATTAATCTAATCATGGAGGTTAGACTACCACCTTTTTAGTGATGGACATGATGAATATTGTGACGAAATATCCATCACAAAAGAGTAACAATAGTGACGGATTCATGTTTGTCACAAATTTGTTTTATCCATCATTAACTAATTTTACATATTTAGTGATGAATTCTAGAATCTGTCACTAAATCTATACGTTTATTAAGAATTCGATTTAGCGACATCTTCTATTATGACCGATGAAAATGATTTTTAGTGACAAACATTAAGATCTACGGTGACAGATATGTTGATTTTCCTGCAAGGGATGCTCAAATATTTGAGGAGCATGAGTGAAGGTGGAGAGATTTGTGCATGATCATCATTTGTGGCAAGGGTGTGTAATTAAGGAGATTGAAGGTGAGGCAAAGTGACAACAATAGAAAGGTACGTTGGGCATCGCAAGAGTTTGTGAGGCAAAAGGAAAGGCGTCGATAGCATTGGTTGGGATGAGACGTGAGGGAGTTTTGTATTTTTTAAAATGGTAAGAATATTTACATTATTTTTTATCATTTTAAAAATTCAAAACTCTCCTATGGTGTAAGATTATAATCTTTTACGAGAGGTTATTTAGATATTAAAAATTTTAACCTATTATTTTTCATAATTTCACGTAATTTTTTGTTATTTTTAAAAATACAAATCCCGTTTATTACATGTTTTTAAATGATTTGTAAATTAATTTAGAGAGGTGAACAATAGATAGATGGAATAGTAAGATAGATAAAGGAATCAACCTAGAGATCGAGATGATAAATTTTTTTAATCGACAAATTTGAAATTATTTTGAAGAAAAGGAAGGGTAAGGCATAAAAAAAACAAAAAATGAAACGTACTCGTACGTGCATGAAACCAACGGTTTTCTTTTGTCGTGGTGGTCGCACGTCGTGATCCCAACCGCCTTAATTACCGACAACGGAGGAGGGCAGGTTTGAGGATGCCGAGACGTTCCATTTCCCTTCCTGCTCCCGCGTTTGCTGCCCCCAAACCAGGGCCACGACCGCCACCTCCCTCGCCGGAAAGCCCTTCCACTTCTCAACGGAAGCCTTAATTGTTGCCGTTCCACGTACATCATATAGCCGCCGCCTTGGACGTGTTGTCGCAAGCGGGCCGGGAGGTTAATTACGTTGATTAAGCATCCATCCATCCATCTCCTTCTTCCATGGCCGCAGCTTCGTCGGCGTTCTGCGTTCTTCTCCTGCTGCAGGCAGTTGCATCCTCCTCCTCCGATGATGATGTTCAGAATATGTGGGCCGATCGTGGGTACTCCTTGGGTTCCTCCTCTAGCTAGCTAGCTTGTTTAATTTCTGTTGATCGAAATGTGGATCGTTAGAGAAGGATTTCAACGAGATATCTATTCGAGCTCCGGCAATAGTTTCTTTCAAAAGGATTTGCAGAAATCTTTTCACGCACTTCTCTTTTTCACAAATCCTCCCACATTATTTACAAGGGAGCAATACTACCACCACTTCTTCTGCCCCAATCGCTCCCATGTATGCATCTTCCTATCTCTACATCGCCCAAAATGAGGATGCATGTCGTCCTGATTTTCTCGGGTGGACCTGCTGGAAGTGGTCTTTGTGGCTACCTTCCTTTACAATTTCCGTACGCCTTCGATCCATCGATATCGACCTGTGTCTTCTCATCTGGTTAATTATAATACAATTGGAACCTTGATGGGGACTTTTATACATGGATGAGATCGATCATGGCCGACGGTGATGGTGTTTTACCTTTTTTCCTCCCTCAGGTACTGGTGGAGCAGCCAAGGATGGTGGCGGATTAGTTGGGGTTAGGAGGAGCATTGCAGAAGCACAAGTTGGTCATGTGGACAACAACGGCTCATTCATATTGGCGGCGGAAAGAACAAGCAGGAAAGATCCTCTGAATCACTTCAAACTTTACCATGGAGGTTGGAACATCAGCGATCAGCATTACTGGGCCGTGAGTGTCAATTAAGAGTCTTAATCCTTCCTCTTATTGCATGCCTACGTTGTTCATGATATATAATTAATCTCTGGTACGTACGGTGTGTGCCCAAGTCTGTTGGGTTCACCGCCGTTCCCCTGTTCCTGTCCGCCGCCATATGGTTCGTGCTCTTTGGATTGGCCCTGCTTCTCATGTGCTGCTGCTGCTGCTGCTGCCCAAGAAGGAAACGCTACTCCTATTCAAGCCTTGCCTACAACATGTCTCTCTTTTTCCTCATCCTCTTCACGATTGCCGTCGTGTAAGCCCCCACCGTCGCCTCTGTATATATATATATATATATATATATTCCCATCTCGATGTCTTGGGCTTTGATGATAGCTCTTCTTCCTCCGAGCAGCATCGGGTGTGTGGTTCTGTACCATGGGCAGGACAAATTCCACAAGAGCACCTCGAGGACCTTGAATTACGTTGTGGGTCAGGCAAATTACACCGCTGACAATCTCAAAAACCTGTCGGATGCGCTCGCCGCCGCCAAGACCGTCAAGGTGGCACAGTTCTTCCTTCCTCCTGACGTGCAGGCTAAAATCGACGACATCGAGAACAAGCTCAACGCTTCTTCCGGCGAACTTTCCGTTCGGGCAAACGAGAATGCAGAGCACATACAGAATGTGCTCGACATCGTGTAAGAGCAGACGTACTTCTTAATTAATCACCGTCCTTCTGATCACTTGCAGCTTTTCCATTAAAATCGATCCAATTAAAGTGTAGGCTCGTATTATGCATCAATTGATGAATTGTGGTGGCGTTTTTGCATGTATATATGGACGCAGTCGGCTGGAACTCATGGTGATCGCAGCCGTCATGCTGGTGCTGGCATTCCTTGGATTTTGTAAGCCCTCGATCGATCGAACCCACCATGCCTTGTGCCTTGGTACTAGCTATATATACCTTAATTAATTTCATGTTTCCGCGCGCAGTGTTGTCCGTCTTCGGCCTGCAATTCCTTGTTGCCATGTGAGTACGTACGTACGTGATCGAGTCGACGACGACATGTTCCTGGCCTGCAGATCCATTTAATTTTAATTTTTGCATACATTAATTAATTACTTACTTGGTAAGCTCACAACATATACGCACATATCCATCTTAATTAATTGCGTCTTAATTGACGATCACAGTCTGGTGCTGGTTGGATGGATCCTCGTCACCGGAACCTTCGTGTCGAGCGGCGTCTTCCTTCTCCTCCACAAGTAAGCTATATGGCACATGCATTATTAATTAATTACTATTTTTAATTAATTATTTTGTCGATGATGGTTGGTACGTACGTGGATGGTTTGATTAATTAATTAGTATATGTGTGGACGTGGGCGCGTATGTATACAGCGTGTTCGCGGATACGTGCGTGGCGATGGACGAATGGGTGCAGCGGCCGCAGGCGCAGACCGCCCTGGACGACGTGCTTCCCTGCCTGGACGTCGTCACCGCCAACGACACGCTCTACAAGACCAGGGAGGTGACCTTCCAGATCGTCAACGTCGTCAACAACGTCATCGCCAACTTCACCAACCGCGACTTCCCACCCTCCATGCCGCCCTTGTACTACAACCAGTCCGGCCCCCTCGCCCCGCTTCTCTGCAACCCCTTCCTCCCCAACCTCGACAACAGGAGCTGCTCCTCCTCCGACGTCACCTACAGCAACGCACCCCAGGTACGACGACCTACCCACCCACTGACCCACCTCCGATCCTATTATTATTATTATTATTATTATTACTACTATATATATGTGTGTGCTCTTTCAAATATTAATGGCCGCGCCCATGCACGTGCGTAGATATGGAACACCTTCGTGTGCAGCGCGACCGGAAGAGCAGGGGCGGAGGTATGCACCACCGTCGGACGCTTCACACCGGGAGTGTACAGCCAGCTCATAGCGGCCACCAACGTCAGCTTCGGGCTGTACCACTACGGTCCCTTCCTCACCGACCTGGTGGACTGCACCTTCGTGCGGGAGACCTTCACTGGCATCAGCGCCAACGAGTGCACCGGGCTGGGCAAGAACAGCAAGCTCGTATACCTCGGCCTCTCATTGGTCTCCGTCGCCGTCATGCTCTCCCACATCTTCTGGGTCATCTACGCGCGGGAGAGGCGGCACCGCATGCACGTCGTTGGAAATTCCGGCAGAATGCCGCGGCCTTAATTAGGGTTTCGACAATTAATTCGGCAAATGGCGCGCAGTAATAATACCGGTAATAATTAATTAATAATAGATAGATCGAGTCCGCAAACACTTGCCGTTTTCAAACATCTGTTATAATTACATGTTATTTAAAAAATCTTATATTTACTTGCACGTATGCATTATGTCGTCAGAAAATTATGTATATTAATTAATACCTTAATTGTTAAACATATTTTAGTAAAAATCATGAATTTTTAATAACAAATTAAGTTGCAAATAACAACAGCTAGGGTTCCAGTGTTATTGATTTAATTTGGGACTCCGACGGTGGTGAGCTATCGAAAACATTTTCCCGCAATTCTATTTGGAAGGTTTGGAGCGGGGCGGAGCCCAAGTGATGTGAGTTTAGGATCAAGCTAGCTGCACTAATTGAAGTTTAATTTCACCAAATGAGTCGTTAGCGTCTAGCTAGAGTATTTAAGGAGGTAAGGTTTGTGCTTTCAGAGATTAATTATATGGTGAACATTGTGTTCTTGCCAAGATCACTATCTCTGGGAGCCTAGTAATTATTCTCGTTTTTTCTTCAGTCCACCGTCTTCATCACCTTCATCGTGTAGCTTCTGATTAAACCTTCCCACAGTTACCATCTCTGATCCCACTCGTCACAAATGTCGCTCATTTGCACCACAGAGCAAAAATGGTGGTCGGCCTGACGTTAAAGATGCATAATAAATTATAAAATAAAAATTTATATATAAATTATCAGGCTATAAATATTTTTTGCTTCAAGGAAAGCACGTTGAGTATTATTAAGGGATAATACCTTTTAATGAAATTTATAGAAAGTTAATTGTATAGGTATTTAATCTAACGATTAAGAATATATCAAGATTAATTTTCATCATCTTCTTTTCTTCTCTTCTAAACCTTTATAATTCTTTCCTTAATTCTAAATTAGAATATCAAAATTATCTAAAGAAAATAAAAATTTTAAAAAATGATTTAAATTTAAACACCTATAGAATCGATTTTCTATAAATATTACTGAAGAATTAAGACCCTATTATTAATGATAGAGTTTAAAAACAAACTTAAACTTGGAGCCAAAAATTTGGCCATAATTTTATAGGAGCTATTTAACAGACTAATAAGTCTAAAATCAAATAGAGATCGAGATTGTAGTAGAAATTTTGGAAATCAAAGCAACAAAAGTAAATTGATAGGTTTCAAGAGGTTTGCATCATTACTACCGTGAAAATGTTCGATGACGCTTACAAGATTATCCTTAATTATTTTTAAAAAATTATGACAGAAAACAAATGGAAAATCATCTAGACCAGGAGATTTATTCCTTGTCAGCGAAAAGGTGAGAAAGAAGCTTCCAGAAGATTAATTAGGGTTAAAATTTAAGTAATATTATTCGTTGAAAATTTTTTTATAACCGTGATTTTTCTTTTTTCTTTTTTTATTTTCTAATCTTCAAGACTCAAATCCTGAATAAAACTATAATTGTCGACGTTGTTCCTGCTAGCTAATCAAGTTATCGTAGTTGAATGGTAATTATTTGTTTTTTGAAAATAAATGGTATGGTTAGGTTTTAAGATTAGATTTAGGAGGTGTTACTGTTTGTGCATTTATTAAATGACGGAAATGAAAAATAGGAAAATGATAGTAAATGATGGAAATGAAAAATGATAGAAAGTATTATTCTTTTGCATAGCGCTTGTGTCATGAAAAATGATGAAATATGAAATTTATGTATTTGTGTATCATTTGAAAAATGAAAAAATATTACAAGTAGTTTTAACATCGATATTTTTTTTCAAAATATTCTATAAATAAAAATTATAAATAAACAAAATGTAAATAAGACATAAATAAATTTTCTTAACAATAAAATATATGACATTCATAAATCTTAATAATATGACATTAATAATATTAATTTTTCTAAATATGATATTTATAGATATTTATAAATAAATATATACATGTCAATGGACTATGCTGACATGGTACAACCCAAATTGTTTTGTGACTTAACACTATTCGTATTGGACCGAATTATACCTAACCTTTTGGTAGACCTAGGCATGACCCATATGGCACGATTCATTTAAATTTATGACGTGTCATATTTTATTAAGAAACTTAAACAATTAAGTTACGTATGATATGTATAATTTAAAAAATATATATTAAAATAAATATTAAATTATATAAAATTATTTTAATACTATATCATATCAACGTGAAAATAACAAAGATTAACCCAAACATAATCTATCAAATCGTACTTTATCAACGATATAATCGTAATGGCCAGCCCAGTTGACATGTATAAATAAATAATAATGTAATATAATTTATTATATTCACTCATTCAACAATTATAATATAACGTAAATAAAAAAAACTAACAGCTGGTTAAAAAGTTAAAATAAAAACCGAAAAAGAAGAAAATGAATATGCGGGGACCACCAGATGGTCACGACGCACGCGTCCCCCCGCCTGCTCCGGTTGCGTGCTCCCGTCGCCGGCCACGCACAGCTCGAAAATATTACCCGGCACGTCTTTCATGAGGCGTACGTGACGACGAGTGTGCCGTTGCGCTACGCGTCGAGTGCGCGGGGTCGGCGCGAGCAAGAACGGAATCGAGCGTCGACGTTGCAGGCTGCCGGGACGGCGGCGGAGCTGCCGTTGTGCTCACGAGGTGTTGGAGTGGAGGAGGGGTTGCGTGATCGCCTCCTCCGGCTACTTCACCCCCCTCACCTCCGCCGCTTTCGCGTTCGACGATGCTCACGTGCCTCAGGCGTGTGTTTGTCCCCGTTTTTTTTTTCGGAAATTCACGGTAATGAAATGCAGGCCCAATCGGTTATTTCGAGGATGGAGCAGGGGCATTTCCGTCCACGAGTCGCTATAAATACCTTACGGTGTACGAACCATGCTCCCCTTCCGTTCCATGGCCTCCAACCCCACAGCCGCGAGGACCTGCTTGTGCTCCCCGACGAGCCACCCGGGCTCCTTCCGGTGCAGCCTACACCGGAGGTACCGCGGAAGACGGCGTGCGCCGTCCCCGGGGCCGACGAAGGCGTCGGAGACCGAGGGGGCCGCCGGGCGGAAGGCCAGCAGCCTGCGGGTGGTCCTGATGCAGATCGTAGGACAGCCCAGGAACAACCTCGACCGGAGGCGAAACTTCCAGCCCAAGCCGACCAGGTTCTGTCTGCTCAACGGCGGTGGGCTTGGCTGGGCAATGGCTTAGTTAATTGAGGGCGATGTTTGTGTAAATGGTGGAATTAATGCTCCTGAACATTGATTTACATGCGCTTAATTATCCTTCGATTCCTGTATAAATATTGAAATAAAAATGAAAGATGCCGTGCATAATACTTGCAGTTCGATCACATCTACCTACGCGTGTGTGCGTGTGTTGGTTTGTTTGTTCATTGAATTTGGCACCCACAAGGTGGCGTCTGTGGAGACAAACACCTATACATAAATGGATTGAGTGAAAAACCTTCAATGTTAAAAAATTCTATTTAAAAAATTTGAGTGAAAAATCACTTTAGTATTTTTTTTTAAAAATCTGCTTAAAAATGTATTCCTTTTTATTAGGATTGAAAATTTTTTGAGTTATTAAAATTACTTTTATTTCAATTTTATCAATTTCTACCGGAACAAATGAAGTTTTATTTAATTATTTGTATTTTAGTTTCAATTAGCATACAACCTTCTAACTTTTTGAAAAATATAATATAAACAGATTTTTATAGGTTTCAATTAATTATATTTAAATAGACTTTTTAAATATTTGTTTTTTATATTTAATCAAAAATTTTAAACTTTCTTGACATTCCATTACGTACCTATTTTCATCACTAAACTTTTGATTTCCGCTTACATTTCTATTTTTCAACTTTTTGACAAAAAAATAAACTCCCACATTCTAGAACATATGGGAGTCTGAAAATCAATTTCCTTTCTAAATTAAACTACTTTAAACTAACGAAGGATCTGAGTTCCTTGATCAGAATTTTATGTTGATCGAACGTAACATTCTTCATGAAAGATAGCAGTAAAATAACATACAATCTATTCTCTCAAAATAACAAAGTATGTATTTGAATGAGTATTTATCACTATATAATTATATTTTTCGTTATACATGGTAATATTTTATTTATTAAATAATTTTTATATTTTTTATTATTTATTAGATTCGATAATTCTCAAAAAAAATACTATCATCACATTAATATAATAAATATTATTTATTATTCTATTATATATTTTATTCATTATTAAACTTTTAAAAAAATACTATCATCACATTATTATAATAAATATTATTCGCTACTCTTTTATGTATTTCATTTATTATTCATTATAACTTTAAAAAAATACTATCATAATTTTTTTAACAAATCATATAATTTCTAAAAAATCGTGAAATTTAACTCAACCAAATACAAGTAAAGACAGCAGTAACATTTAAATACACAAGTTTATATAACAATAAATTATATAATTAATATTTCACTTCTAAAAAATTTGATCAACTATAGCCAATACGATTAAACGATACGAATGATCATAGGTTTAAATTTTATATTTAATTATTTTTTAATATTTATAAATTATATTAATATTATATAAACATTAAACTTTTACCTTTAAAAAATCGAATCCGGCGTGTCGTGTCGATTGACATCTTTAAAAAAAAAATTTAAATTTTATATAAATAACTATTAATTATAAAAAAAACATAATCGGTAAGCGGATGCAGAGAATTTTCCGTAAACAAAAAAGACCTTCCACCGACGGACCGACCACTTCATTTCCGGCAAATGTTACCGTCGCCGGCCGTCGGCGCCGTCGTGGACCTCCCACCGCCCCTCCCCCAGCTAGCCGAGAAGCGCATCGCCTTCACAACGCCGCAAACCTACGCCCCACGCTTGCTCCACCTCCTACACCACCACAACTCCGTCCCACTCCACCTCCCCACCATCGTCATATCCACCACCCCCTCCACCATCGCCTCCCTTGCGCCCTACGCGCTTACCCTCCCTCTCTTCTCTGCCGTCGCCTTTCCTTCTCGCTCTTCCATCTCCTCCTTCTCCCTCTCCCTTCCGCCCACCCCTCCCCTCCCGTCCACCCACCCTACCCCATTCCTCCTCTCCGCACTCGGCAAAGACGCCGAATTGATCACCGAAATCGACCTCCGATCCAAAATCTCCGTTGATCCAAGTAAAGTCACCATCTTGGTACCCGAGACTGCGTCCCCTGAGGGGATGGTTGATCTTCTTGGCGATGGGCTGGGCAGAAGAATTCTGTGTCCGGTGCCGGTGGTGGTGGGCTTGGAGGAGCCGCCTGTGGTTCCGGACTTCGTGAGCGGGCTAGAGGGGAGGGGGTGGGAGGTGGTGAGAGTTGGGGCGTACGAGACGAGGTGGGCTGGGGCGGGATGTGTGGAGGAGTTGGTGGAAGGAGTGGGGTTGGATGCGTTGCTTTTTACGAGCACGGCAGAGGTGGAAGGGTTGTTGAAGGGGTTGGAGGTGGTGGGGTGGAGCTGGGAGAGGGTGAGGCAGAGATGGAGGGGATTGGTGGTGGCGGCGCACGGGCCGGTGACGAAGACGGGAGCCGAGAGACTGGGGGTTGGGGTGGATGTTGTCGGGAAGAAGTTTGGCAGCTTCAATGGGGTCTTGGAGGCTTTGGCATTGAAGTGGAGTTGAGAATGGAGGTGTTTGTTTAGCCATTTCTGTGATTGAAGAACACAATAGAAATGAAAACGTATGTCTTTGAACCAAGCTTTTAGTCTTCCTCTTCGTGGTTCTATTTTGCTGTAGTAGTAGCATTGGAGATGAGACAAGGATCTTAACTAGATGAATAATAATGCTATTTTATGCCTTGTCTTGGCCTTCTTTCCTGTTGCCTTGAAAGAGAAGTGTATCCTATTTCTTGTGAAATGAATCATGAGTTCACTTGTGCTGAGAGATGCAGAATGGTTACTGATGGTTTTTCTATGATTATGTGAAGCATAATTCAGTTCCTTGAATAGAATGTGTAAAGTTTAATTTGTTTTTTGCTATTATCCTATTGTTGACTGCTTGATGCAATGCCATGAGAGGAAAATGGGTATGAGAGTTTTTAGTTATCTAATATTTTCATCAACTGCCGGGCTTAATATTTGGCTGTTAATTTTCTGGTTGAACTATAGTCCAAGATGTGCTGCTGCTTGAATGCCGAAGTCTTCTTCAATCCATGTGTTAGATATCAATGGTAACTACAGAATTGTTTGAACTCAAACAGTTTGACCCTAATGGATTAGATGATTCTATCCATCCCTATGTTGATAAACATGCGATCCATGCCAAGTAACAATCGATGGCACATGCCCTCACAAGGTAAAGAAATAGCCATCTTCTCCAGCACTCTCTGTTGACGAGTGAATCATAAGATCATGCTACTTTAATATTCTAGCCATGTATGGCTGAATTAGTTCTCATCCAATCATGATGGGACAACCACTTGCTAACAAACATTGTTCACATATGTAGTTATTCCAACCACTCAAATATGTGATGATTCACCCTCCCCTTGGCTACTTTCCCTCTAGAATTTGACTGTCACAGATATTTTAAGGGAATGGTCAAGCTGTGTCCTCTACCTTGCTGGAGCTCTACTTTGAATCCATTTTGGAGTAAAGGAAATGGATGGCAACATTAGGTTCAAGGGCATTGTATGTGTGACTGGAGCTTCTCCCTTTCTTGCCTCTTGGCTTGTTAAGAGACACCTTCAAGTTGGCTATTATGTGAAGGGGACTGTTGGAGACCCAGGTTGTTTTCTTTCAGTGAATTTACAAATTTTCATTTAAATCCCGACCTCCAATATTCCCCAACTTCATGAATATGTCATTTCCATTCTATGCAGAATATATTGCATGGAGACTTGTCTTCCCTGATCTTGTAGAGAACCACAAGAATGTAGCACATCTTTGGAAGCTAGAGAGAGCCAGGGAGAGACTTCGGTTAGTGAAAAAGCTGAACTTATGGAAGATGGCAGCTTTTATGATGTTATCATGGGATCTGAAGGAGTTTTCCATATTGCATCTCCCGTTATAGCAGTTAAGGAGGATCCCAAGGCAAATTCTTTCTCTTACCTGGTCTCCCTTTCAGTTATTCATTCTACAATCCAACACTGAGGAAAACCCTCAAGCATGTTCAGTGGCTCTCATCAATCCTTTACTGCTAGAAAGGAATTTAGATGTAGAGTCTAGATAACTTGTGCATGTATCATCAAGTGGTACATATAAAATAGCAAACTTTGTTCCCTCTCTGTTATGTGGATTCTTCACATCTTCTAAGACTACCACAAATAGTTGAAGTTTCTGGTGCACCTTCATCAAGACTACACCTTGATAGTTAGCTCAAAGAATTCATCTTATAGCTAGCCTAAGAATGAAATGTTGATTAATTGAATATATTATATATATATTTGTTTATATTTAGACTAATTCATTTGTCAAGCCCTGTTAGTTCACCTTACTCTAAGTAGACCATATTTTATTTCTTTCTTCTTTCTTATGATTCTATAACATGCCTACCAACTCAATCATATCTGATTTGTATATCATTTGAACCAAGTTGTTCAGGCTGAAATTCTAGATCCAGCTGTTAAGGGAACACTAAACGTGTTGAATTCATGCAAGAAGAAGCCATTCTTGAAACAAGTTGTTCTCACATCCTCATCCTCAACCATCAGAATTATGGAGGATATGGACCCTAAAATACCATTAGATGGGACATCACAGAGCTCCGAGGAACTTTGCGTGGAGTTAAAGGTAACCTAGAAAAAAAAATGTTATATATATTTTTAGTACAAGTTTATAACTCATTTTTTTTTATAAAGAAAAGTAATCTTAAAATATGATGAGAATAATACTTTAGAAGCAATTAATAAAATATTGCATTGTAAAATTCCATCCAGATGTTTAATCCTTTTTGTTCTTTTAAAAGTAATCTTAAAATATGATGAGAATAATACTTTAGAAGCAATTAATAAAATATTGCATTGTAAAATTCCATCCAAATTAAAAGTAAAGTAATCCGTTTTGTTGTTGCTTTGTTTCCACAAGTTTTGGCATGCTCAATTGCCAAAGGTCTTTCATTGTGGTGTAGATGCAGAGTTTCAAAGGACCATTCAGGACAAAAATAGTGGACCAAGACAAGAATCGGTCATCCATTGGTGAAGGCATGGAGTATTGGAGATTCATCCAAAATAGGAACAATCAATTGGATCGAAAATTGAATTCTGAATCTTGAAACTTTCTCATAGGTTGCATTTGTTGTGGAGTTTTTCAATAGTATTTACTATGCACTGTGGTGGTGCATAGTGAATCAATCAAATAAACACGAGATGTATAGTGAATTGTAAGGTGAGAATTTATGTATGAGAGTTTGTATAGTAATATTGACATGAGAATTTGTGAAGAAATAGAAAACCTTTCTATCAAATAGACCCTAATATAAGTCAACATAGGTTTGCCCATTGACCACATCAAGAGCTTTGGTGGTCGACTTGATCGTAGGTACTACAAGAGGACATTTGGGAGTTAAAGGAAGAAATGGAGGTCAACAAGCTGTAGGACATGATCATCAACTTGTTGATAGACCAAAAGAGGGAGGCTTAATAGAATGAGGGAATGGTAGAGATGTTGAGCACCATTTGGTCATTGTTTGAAAGTTGGGGAAGCGTGGGATCTAGAGGTGAGAGGGGACACATGGGATCTAGAGGTGAGAGGGGACACATGGGCTTAGATGCAATGGAGGGAGCCCTACCTCGTTTGACCTTCAAACCTAGTTTTCCCATTTATGATGGAAGCAAGGCACTAGTAGGTTGGTTGTTGTATGTAGAACACTACTTTAGCTTCCACAATGTTTTGGACAACCAAACAATATGTTATACTACCTTACACCTAGAATGAGATGCCATTCAATGGTTTGATTAGTATAAGAGGGCAAGGATGACCTATGATTGGCTTCAATTTAAGGAAGATGGGTCTGCTAGATTTGGAGAAGGGGAGTTGGAAATACTAGTGTAGTTGATTTTTAGTGTTTCAAACTAAAAACATTAGGATTGTTAATTGGTTTGTTCGACAATAAATATATGGTGTTTGGTTGGTTTGTATGTTTGACATGAAATATATGATTGTAGTTGGTATGTAGTATTTTTATTGGAAAACACTAGTGTAAGTTGTGTATTGGTGTGTTCAACCTCAAACATATATGAGTGGTTGGTTAGCATGTTCTACTTCAAACATACGTGTTATAAGGTTAGTTATGGTGTTGAACCTCAAACATACGGTTTGTACTATTGATAAATAATAATTTAATATAGACTCAAGCTATTTAAGTTTGAGGGTGGAAGTACCTAACTGCAAAATCACCTAAAAATCTCTATGTTCTTGTGAGTTGATTTTTTTATATTTGCTCTCTTGTAGTTAATTTATAAAATAAATTATTTGTATAGTTGAATAGTAATCATTGTAAAATTAATTAACTCACTATTCACTCATCTCTAGTGAGCAAATCGATCTTAACAAAACTATCAAAGACAGATACCTTATTCCAATGATAAATGAACTTATCAATGAGCTCAACAATGCCTACTTCTAGCTTCTAAGTTGGACCTTAAATCTGGCTACCGCTAGATCTGTGGTATGCCACAGGACCTCCACAAAGTAGCCTTCTCCACCTATGGTCATTTTGAATTCCTCGTCGTACATTTTAGGTTTCAAACACCCCCTCGATGTTCGACTCACTTATGAACGAAATCTTTTGGCCATGGTTAAGACAGTTTGTTCTTTTTTTTTTTGATATCCTTGTATTTGGTCATAGCTGACAATTGCACCTAGAACACCTTGAGAAAGTTCTACAACAGTTAAAGAAGCATAAGTTGGTGCTGAAGAAATCTAATTGCAGCTTTGCCGTGTAGGAGGTGCAGATTCACGAAGTTCGAGCACATCCAGGCAAACTCAGGTGCATATAGGACTTGCTGTGGTGACAGAAGTATCCCCTTAGCGCTCAAAGACTACAGCAGTAAATATGCGTTGATTCTAGCAAGGCAAAACTGCAAAACACAAATCAAAATCTGCAGCAATCAGCACTATACTTCAGCACGAAAACTATAGCAGTGAATCATGCAAATCTCAGTTGGATATCGTGTGAATCATTCACTTCAAATCTCAGAAGCAACAAGAAACAAGAAACAAATTAACTTCAGATTCGAACAAGATTTGAACAAGAAACAAATTAAACTGTTTGATTTCAGATACAAATTCGTAGTTGGACCATACGTCCAATTAACTTCAGCAACAAATTGAACTGTTTGATTTCAGATACAAAGCTCAGCAAAATAAGGTATCACCATTTATATCATGCACGTTAATTCAGCGCCTCGTGAATATATCGAAACAAGAAAACAT